>JAVQJL010090372.1:0-36902 GCA_036024295.1 Nannoperca obscura | reverse complement strand
CTGTAGATGTTTCCTCAGGTTTGACATCGAGCATTTTGATGTTGAAGCATTTTCACCTGGTAAACAAACTTTACACTGTACAGTAATGTTAGAGCCTGTTTCTGTTTTCATGAGGAAAGTATCTTTGTATCTCCAGCACTGAAAGGTGCTGCTGTCGGGACAAATGATTGAAATGAATAATCATTTTACCGAGAGAAAATATTTGGATGTAACTCCTTTGTAATCACCAACATTTTACCAACATAATTACGTAACGCCGTTACATGCAACTAGTTACTCCCCAACACTGTCAACCACACACACATAAATACTAAGCACACACATAAATGCATTCTGACACATACATACAGAAATGCACACATACATACTCACACTCATACACATACACACATTTATGTATGTATGTATGTGTGTACATGCATGCCTGTATATGCATGAGTATGCATGTATGTGAAAGTGCTTAATGCCAGGTTATATGTATGAGCAGTTGAAGTATTCAGTTTGGCCTAGGCAGCTTCTCATATGCTAGGTGCAATGCAGTTTTTATGCAATTGCATCTGCATCTTTTTTCAGGAAAATAAAGCCCTTCATGTTTTGCGAATGTCTCTTCTGACACCTAACCAAATCTTCTGTTCTGCCTAAAGGCTGAACAGTCCAGTTGTTGTTCAAGACATGCTGCTATCAATCCTTTGTGGTTGTTGAATCTGTTTCTTTTCTTTCCATACATATGCACATGCTTCTCAAAAGTTTGCTCTATGAAGACCTTGTATTTTGGCACATGGCAGATTTCATCTTATCATTATGGATTCATTATGGATGTAATTTGCTTCAGGAATTTGGAATGATGTGGAAACGGGTGTTTTTGCTCGACCTGTCAGTTTCATAAAACATTCAGAACTGGTCTCCAAGCTTTAAGCAGCTTTGCTAAAATCCACACTTGCTGCTGAAATTAGGTATGGCACTCACACAGCACTGTTGCTTCAGATCAGTGTGTTTCTCTTTCACTTTTCTGCACGTCAACACACATTTCTTCAGCGTTGAATGGTAGAAAAAGAACTAACCAAAATGTGTAGAGAAGCACAGGACATGTAACAACAGTCATTTACTTATTTGCACAAGTTAACACAGATACACACTAACAAGTTAATAGAAACCTCTATGACAAAGGACATTGAATTGTAATACCGCAAATTATTTTATATCTTCTAACCTATTCATCATGCTTTTGAGGGTGTTTAAGGTGATAATTCAAGTATTTTAGATAATAGTACGTTGTATTCTTATTTCACTTCTTCTCAGAATTGTCTCACCAGTTGCCCAAAATATAGGTTGTGGTTCCAGAAACGTGCAGGATGTCAAAAGAGACATCCAGTGCCATGCATAAAGGCAACTTTGTCGCTTTATTCAAGAATCTGAAGACCTTGGTTAGTGAGCTACTTTAAACATTTCCATGGACATTTCTAAGTTTTATTGAGGGCAAAAATCCACCAAGGACTTTGGTTTGTTTGAAATACAAACTGCATCAATCTGTACATGTACACTTGTGTTCATAATATTTATAAGCACACATTTAAAAAATCTGATGAGAAAGTGAAAGAACACAAACATTTGTGCTTGAAGTTTTATTACTGATCTTGGAAATAGCAGTTTGACAAAAAAGAACTGCACAAGTTTTAGAAGCCATTGACAATCTAAGACAATCTGTTAAAAACACTCCATGCACAAGTTTGCTACTCTCTACCAGGGGCAAAAGCAACTAATTACATTTACACTTATTGATGTAACAAAAGTAGTTTTTCTGTGTACTTTTCAGTATTTTTAGAAATGGCAATTGGTAATTTTACTTTGACTTGAGCATTGTACTTTGCTACAAGTCGCAGCTGTTACAGAGTAAAATCTAAAGTCACATGAAAATCAATGATAGACCGTGTGAGCGTGGAACAAAAGAAAGGAGTCAGATCAGTAGCTGCAGCAGAGAAGAATTAGTAGCTTGTGTGTCTGTGGCTGCAGGAGGGCAGAGCTCAGAAGAGCTCCATGTTGACAGAGGTGACACTCTGGAAAACACATGCAATGTGTACGTTCGCTTACCCAGTGTCAGGGGCATATAAACCAGACTGGCAGCGCCCCATCAAGCGCCAAGGCTACAGCCCCTTTTGGGGGAAAGAATTGTGCTCATATAATGAACAGGAAAATGCAGAAAAGCTGTTGTGTAGCAGGCTGTAAAACAAACATATGAATCCTGATTTGAGCCATATAAGATACATGAATATTCACTGTGGTAAATAGTTACATTATGCTGGTGACACTATGGCTTTAGTGGGAGGCTGCTGGAGTAGCTTACAGTCATGTAGAGCAGCATCAGACTGAATCACCCGGTCATCTGTTTTTAGTATAATTACTGAAAACCATGACACAAAACAAAGAAAAATATAAAGGTGCTCTGTGCACCTTCCAGCAAAATGCATCAGAGTCGAAGTGGACAAAGAGGCATAACACATATATGGTCAGCCTAGAAAAGGTGAATAATTGTTATTGGATAATTGGTTGAATAGGATTTCATATGGAGTGGATAATGGATCCAAGGGTGGGGCTGCCACACCCCATGCATTATAATCACATCAGAAACAAAAGAACACAGACACGTCTTAAAGTTACAAAGATAAAGTGCATCGAGGGTAATAAATTAGAGGAAACGTGACCAATTCAGTTCTTAATTTAGACCAAAAGCCTGCACTTTGTTAGGAGTGTGAATCCATTCTGCCTCTCTGCAGGGCAGTGATTGATACTGTCATCACCTCTAGGGGAGGGAGAATATTTATATTCTCTGACTCAGCAGACTCTGCAGAGCCTGTGCATAATGCCGAGCAATAGCTTTCTCCATGTGTGCATTTTGTGTTTAGACGTGAATCTTGAAAGAGCTGGGCAGCACTGATATTATTTACAGATGGCTCACTTCTGAGGACATTCCAATGTTTAGAATAGTGTTTGACAAAGTGATGCACGAGGAAGTAGTGAAAGCTTGTGTTTTTTTAACTAACAGTTAAATATGCTGTGGGGTACCCCTATGCTGGAAAGGCTGCAAGTCAATCAGTGTGCTCCAGTCCCTTTATTCCCTTGAATAAAAAATGTATAAGTCATAAAATAAGTAAGTAAAATGATATTTATATAGCACCTTACAAAACCTAGGTTAGAAAGTGCTTTACAAATGGATACGAAACATTACAACAGGAGACAACAGCACAATAAATACAAAAACACAAGTCACAGTAGTGTACATGACTTAAGCTCTAAAACACTTGGAAATGCAGTCAGTGGTGTGTCCAGATCGTTTTTACTGGGGTGGCACAAAGGTGGTATGAAGTCTACTCTGACCTTCTCCCAGGAAAAGTTTTTATATTTTAAAGTTGAATGCATCAATCTGGTATAAGTTAAGACTAGATCTATTAAGAACATGTGCTATTCTTAACAAGTTTGTGCTCTTGTAAACAATTTAATTATGCAGAGAAGAATTAGTAGCTTGTGTGTCTGCGGCTGCAGGAGGGCAGAGCTCAGAAGAGCTCCATGTTGACAGACGTGACACTCTGGAAAACACATGCAATGTGTACGTTTGCTTGCCCAGTGTCATGGGCGGTCTGGGAGTCTGATACTAACCCTTGTGACAGGGTTGAACAGCTGATGTACAGTAATCACAGAGCTGTTCGATCAGTGTCTCTTCCATATTCACAATTGGTCAGTAAACAGCAGAATATGAAGGTAAACAGCTAATGCTACAAGAAGTTCTTTATACACATTTCAAATCCAAATCCTTCTGCGGGTTTTTTGCAGTCTAAAGAGCAAGTTCGTCTCATGCCTCCCAAGGCCACCCCCCTGGACACGCCCTTGTGCACAGTCCCCACGTTTTCAGTGTTGAACGAGATATAACTAAAGGCCAGTTGGGATGTTTTCCTAGGAGAACAACTCTAGCTCCTAGCAGTAGCTTATTAAAACCATATATTTACATTTATAGGATAGTGTATAGAGTGTGTGGTTGGTAAATATAGGTGCTCTAATTGATGGGCAACAAGCTATTCTGTATTCACGTATTTGGAAAAATAATTCTTTCCCTATTTGAAATTACAGTAACAGTCCAGATCTTCCAATTTTCCACGAGCACTTAAACACAGCATGCATTTACGAATCTGTGGAGCTGCAACAAGCTTGAATATAGATCTGAGAAGCTGAAGTAAAAAATCTGTAAGTAAAATATTTTCAAATCTTGTTTTTCAGTTACAAATGTCATACACATTTACAAATCATACTGAGACTATATTCACTCCACAGAACACCTGGTTTCCTTTCAGACCACATTACACCATATACTGAAAGCCTGCACCTACTCATGTCCTCTTGATGTATTCGATTAATGCACAAAAATGTTGTTTGTTGTCACTGTCCTGATTTCTTATGTGTTGAGACACCTTGATGTGACACAGATACTGAGCTGGAGACCCTTAGGAGAAGAATCCAGCCTTTCACAGATAAGCTGACCTTGATGCTGGTAGCATTGCAAATTGCAAAAAGAAGTTGTACAGTGTTCTGTATGTTTGTTGACTTAAAAGCAAATGGCCTCTACTTCCTCTCTTCACTCCCCTCGTCACATTTTTTCACCCTTTAGCAGGTGACTGGTATGAGAGGTGAAAGACAGAGGAGACCAAGCAATTAAAGTAATTTTTCAGCACCTGAGCTGGAGCTTTCTATAACTGCCTCTAGTTAGATCATTATTATAAGAGGTTACTAATCAAAGTGGAGGCATGAATCAGTGAAATCATGCGAGTTCTCCTGTTGGTGCAGCGCTAGGTTAGCCATCACTGCACTACTGTAATCAAAATCAAAATCGGTTACAACATGAGCACAAAATAAAGTCACTTAACAAAATGTGTTTTCACTTCAATGTTTTTATTTATCGCGCAACATAAAACAATATTGTGGGGTTTTTACCACATACACTATGTATTCACATAATACACCATACAGCTACAAAGAGAGACTGAACAAAAACACTTTTTTTTTTACATACTGCATCCTTGACATGAAAATAAACCAAGAACAATCCTAAAACTCAAAAAGGAATGTAGCTGCCAGTCGTGTAGGTTCATTTTTATTTTTTGAGTGGGCCATGGTCCAAGTCTCTATCCCAAATGTGGAGAGTGTTCATTAAATTAGGTGTTAAATAGACTTCTAAAAGTGGGCCATACACAGTGAGATGCATATGTATATCTATGTTTGCGTGTGTGAAAGAAAGAAAAAAAATATACAAGGTGTTAAGAGGAAGAGGGGTGCCCAGTAAAGGAAGTGCATGACGAGGGAGAGGAAGAGGAGGCAGTACACAATTGTTATTCTTGTATTGTTCAAATATCTTAGCATTCAGTTACCATGAACATGTACAACATACTCAAAAGATCATTTCAATAGCCTTTGGTACTTGCGCTGTACCAAACGAGAAACCCAGATAACAGTCTTCATGTAATATGATTCTATATCTCACCCTATTTCAAATGAGTTCAAGTACAATGTGGAATGAATATTAATAGAGAATGTAATTAACTGTTTGAGTGCCCTCCTGCCCTCAAAAAGAGATGCAAATGTCTAGCGTTGTAACAAAAGACTTTTCATAAAGTCAGCACCAAGGCAGCTTCCCATCCTGTGAAACTGCTTGAATCAAAAGTACAGTTCTCTTGACATTCAAAGAGCTCAGAAAAATATTTGTGGTAATCATTTATCCCTTACATTTTTTTAACACAGTGAAGTTTAAGGTGTAGCATCATAGCACCAGCTGACTGACCCCCTACCTCGGCACGAGCTTGGAAGGTAGCACCTCTCGTGAGGAAAACCATCTACCAAACTCGTGAGACATTTAGAAATTTACAGTTATTAAGATATCATGTACACTGTATCCTCAGCACCCATTATTAGACAAGTATGTGTGTGTGTTTGTGTGTGTATTGTGGGCCATGCATTATGGTTAAAAAGTCAAATGGGCCCTGTTACTGTATCAGTCCCAGCCCATGCACCAGTCAAACTACTATTGGCCTTGATGTGTGTGTCATATAATGAATTATTACAAACTAAACACTTGGTGTTTTCCAAAGGGCGTCATGATTATTATGCCAAGTGCATACTTACTATTATGAGAACTAGAGTAGATAATAATGATAGATACATCTAAACAAGCAGGGAGGCAGTCTCTTACCTGATAGTCTAACACAACTGACAAAGATTGCTGGGCTATTACTCGCTAAAACGTCGCCCACTGATTCACCTCAGACTGGTTCAACTACCAGTATATTCCTAAACGTCCCCCCTTGGATGTGGTCCTGCACATGTGTGCATGGTGCTAAATGTATCAAGGGTAACTCACTGATATTAAAGGAATAGTTCAACACTTCTCACTCTCATGTCTGTATGCAAAATATGAAGCTACAGACAGCAGCCGGTTAGTTTAGCTTAGCATAAATACCAGAAACAGCGGAAACAGCTAGCCTGGCTCTGACCAAAAGTAACAAAATCTGCCTACCAGCACCTCTAAAGCTTGTTTGTTTAATCCATACAGAAGCTGTAGTGTGTTCCTGTAGTCTCTGCTGGTTGCCTGGTTACCTGGAAGGAACAATCATTAAACCACAACTTGTCATGTTTAAACAAACAAGATGTATTAAAGAGCTTTAGAGGTGCTGGAAGGTAAAGTATGTTTCCTTTGGACAGAGACAGGTTTCCAGTCTTTAAGCTAAGCTAAGCGGCTGCTGGCTCCTGCTACATATTTACCGTACAGACATGAGAGTGGTCTTATCTAAACTCTCCGTAAGAAAGCAAATCAGCATATTTTGCAAAATGTCAAACTATTCCTTTACACAACAAAGACATATCAGGTTTATGGCTACCTTTTTAGATTTGTCCTTAGCTTACTGACAGTAGATCACTGTTGTTGAGTACCACACAATTACAATTTTGGTATTTGTCAAGCTTAAATTGAAATTTTAATAATTTGTGACACCTGCTGTAAAATGTCCACTAAATTCATTGCAATCAAGCAGACAAGGGTTTCTAAAACTCAATTCATACTTTTTGTAGATATGAGGTTTTGGTCAGAGAACTGCAACATGGGGGATCCTCCAGTTATTTTGACTGTCTTCAGCGAGTAAGTCAAGTGTGGTTTTATGTTAAATAATTAGGCTTATGATTTTGTTGTTAGAAAGTGACAGGTCTCTGCCAGTTACATGCTGACAAGGGGTACAGTACTTACGAAAGCAAAACAGCAGTGTTACTAAGCACACATTTACACACAACACAAGTGTTGTTTAACGTTGTTGAGGGCTGTCAGAGACTTCAAAATACCCCCTTGTCATTAATGGTTTACTTACTATCCTCACCAGTTAAATAATCTTACCTAAATATTTTAATATTTACATTTTTTATCTCTCTCTTGAGAAAAAACAAAACAAAACAAAAACCCTAAGCTTCAAGTTGTCAATAATCGGCTCTTTCTTTTTATCATTAAAATCAAGATTAAAAGTGCTTTTATAAATCTTTTCTTCTCTATGTACAATTTGTATTAGCTATATAAAAAAAGATGAAAAAACAAACAATAACATCAAAGACAATCATTATCATCATCATCACCACCATGTAGTAATAAATAAGAGTAAAAAAAAAAGCAAGTTAAAATGAGTGTGGAGATCTAGAGCACACAAAGGGACATATGCATGATTCTCTGCCCTCAGTAGCAAGTTGTGATTGGGACCAGTGTCTCTACAGCATGAGGTAGAGAGCTGGAGACCCTTGGGAGAGGTAACAGGGTCTTTCACAGATGACCAGGGCCTTGAGTCAAACAACCACCCAGCCGACCTGCATCGAGTTCTCTTAGTTGCTCATTTTCATTTTCAACACGTGTAGCAAGTAAACCACGTGTTCACTTTTTAATCTAAATGATCAAATAGTCACATTGTTGATGGATAGAAAATAAAAATGAGTGATTTACGGGACTCTATCCAGGCTATCAAATAGTCTCTCTCTTTGGCTCTTCTCTTTCACGCCCACATGCATTTGTGTCATTTTCAGACACACTCACACCCACACTCACAGACACACAAAGTGAGAGATTCATTGACTCAATTTGCATTTGGCGCCAACTCCCAGAAGCTACAGTAATTTTCCAAGTTCGCTCTTTAACTCTCAGTACTATTGTTTTCTTTGTGAATGGGTTACCATAAATGCATTGAATGACTGTGCTTTCATTCTCTGCCCTGTACAGTGTACTTTTTAAGAGACAAAAACCACTTTGCCATAAGAAACTTCAAAAACACCTCAGAAGAAACCAGTTCTTAAGCCCAGTGACAGAGCTGCAACCATAGCAGCCACTTTGATTGGCTGGCTCTGTGGTGACAAGGTGCCTGCAGAAGGACACACCTCGCTCTGCTTGAAGATGACAGCACCATGCAGAAGAAGGCGTGGGCCCTTCACAGTAAATCAAGTGTAATAGGAGAGCACCAGAGTGTGTGAAGGAGCACCAAAAGCACCGCTGTCCCAACACTGTTTTCAACACGATGTGTTTCCCAAAAGCATCTCCAGACTCCATTCACATTTGTGCCACAATGGAACAAAGATCAACTTTGCCTTGAGCTGCTTTAGTGAGGCCCGTCCATGGTCAGCAAACAGGGTGTGAGACACCTCTACTGGCCATGGATAGTTAAAGCAGCAAGGCAAGGCATTACTGGCTTCTGAATGGATCTCAAGTGCTTGAAGGTTTGTTTGTACACGCCACTTTGAAACGGCAGTCGCTGCTGCCCTCTGGAGTTTACACTGGGAAGTGCTCACACCTACTTGAATGTTATAGGAAGATAAAGTGTGCCACCTGTTCCATCTCTATGTGGTAATTGCAGGTCTGGGTCAAAATACATTTGCAAATAGTATCACTTATTTTAGCCTCTGTGGAGTACCAGCTGCATACAGTTTTCCACGTAGGAAAACATGACAAGCATGTGTAAGGTAATTCATTATATTTTTCTTTGCATAACAAATTTCCTGCACCCATGTCTTGAGTCAATAAACCCCATCATTCTGGTACTCCACCTCAGTCAAAACAAAAATATTTACTTGCTAATACTAGTTGAACCAGATTTGAGCTAGAGCACCTAAGTACAGCATCAAGTGCCATGAAGAGTTGCGGAATGAATATGGATCAGAGCTGGAAGTTGAGCACCAGTTGAAAGCTGGAGGGGTGCACAAGGGGAGGAGGAGCACATCATCTAACAACAAGAGAAGCAGCAACGTTTTCTCCCAATGTGGTTTAAAGGCCAATGGCAAATATTTTAAACCTGGGCACTATTTTCATACTTTTTTTGCTTGATGATGATTGATTTTGTTTCCAACTTTAGAGTTCAGTTTTAGCCTTGTAGGGGCTCTGTTCTCCCATACGCAGACACAAAACAAACACAACAGCTAAACCCAGCACTACTCTTCACTACTATTGGATAGCAATGCTGCTGGTAAACTATATCAGTAGCTGATAATACTTGTTATTATCCTTTATGGAGGCCTAAACTGGCTATTTTCTTTTTTAAATCAAAGACACAAATGTATATTGTCAATATAGAGATAGATATCTAATGCAAGCCTACTGGAAAGGCTTTTTATATATGTACATATGATTACTGTAATATTGATTTGCTGTCTTGCCAGGCAGATGATGGCTCCTCCTCTAAGTACAGCTGGAAGATTGACCAGAACAAAGAAAATCGAACAGAAAATAGGGTACACATTTTCCAAACATGGAAAAAGCAATTGTCTGAGTCTGACTGACTTAGACTGATTGATTTAAAAAAATATATAACCAAAAACAATCACATCATTAATAATAACATTAATGAAAACAGCAATAATAAAAAACAAACAAGTCTTCATTATAATAATACCTGTAATAACAACATTGACAGTAACAATAGCAATCATAATAATATTGATAATAATAGCAATAATTAGAATCATTAAAATTCTATGAACAAGAAAAAGCAATGGAGTTCCTCTCTAGGGAAGAGAGAAGAAGAGCACCACAGGCAGTGTGTCTGAAGCCCAAACCACTGCCTGACATGAGGTAAAAAACAATAAAAATGTCCCCTCCTCCAAGTGGACTGCGGAGGGGCAGGATGAAGAGATGCCAGACTGAGGGACGGCTGAGAGACATTCATCCTGCTCGTTGCTCTCTCCAGCCCTCCACTGCACCACTCTATCTATCAGTCTGTTTGTGTCTGTCTGACCTCAGACAAAGTGGCTGTAGGGCCCAGTGAGGCGGGTGAAGGCATAGGGAGACACAGTAACCATAGAGTTGGTGTGGAACGTGGGGGCTAACCGCGTCGCTGGCCCTTCCCTCTTGTCTTTAGTTAGTCCAGGTCCTGGACTGGCACCTGCCACCGTAGCCCCCCACTTACGTTTCTTCCCGAGGGCCTTGATGTCATCCTGGGAGAGGCCAAGGAGAGCCGCTTCCTGCTGCCTCTGCAGCGCTCGCTCTGCCAGTATCTTCATTTTGGCCTCCCACAGGGCCAGGCCGTGCATGGGCTGGTTGAGGTTCTTGTGCTGGTAGAAGACCAGGGAGATGCGGGAGGGGTGGGCGCGATCAGGCTTTTTGAGCGGAGTGGTAGCATGTAGTTCCCGACGGGCACATTCAATCAGAATGGAGCCATGGGCTGGTGCTACCGCTACACCACCAATGTTGGGATCCAGGAAGTTGTGCTCGCTGTCCGACCACACCTCATCATCGTCCACTTCACGGCCCTTGGTACTCTCAGCATCACTCTCGGCTCGGCTGGGGGTCCAGCAGGCCTGATCCGACTGCTGCAGGGCATCAGGGAAGAGGCGACCCTCAGGGGCAGGGGACGGGGTACTGCCTGCCACTGAACCTCCACAAGACTTCCAGGCTTGCTCTTGGAGCCCAAGGGGAGTTGAACACCGACTTTCCCCAGTCTTGGACCAGATCTTGTCAGGGTAGGATCCTGCAGGATTGCTGTGCTTCAAACCAGGACTATATGCTCCAGGCCCCATAGCCCAAGCATTCGGCTGAGGACTAGGAGCAGGGCTGGCCCAGTGTCTGGGGGTGCCTGGATGTGGCGTAACCGAGCCTGAGTGCACGCTGCCAGGCTGTGGTGTACCTGGGTGAGGAGTGCTTGGGCGTGGGGTGGCAGGGCGTGGTGAGCCTTGCTGCATGTTAACTGGGAGCGCTGTGCCTAGGTGCGGGGACGGAGATGCAGAGAGAGGTACCTGGAGTGATGGCGATGGGGCAGGGGAAGCCATCAGGGCATTTGAGCCAGGGTAAGATGTCCATTGCTGGGGGTAAGGAGAGGGCTGCCGCTGTTGGGGATGCTGGTGAAACAGATGCTTGTCCGGGTTTAACAATGAGGCTTCAGCGTTTTGTTTAGGGTTCAGATGGCCATCCCAGTTGGTGGGAATGATACTACCATTAAGCTTGTGCCCTGGCCAGGCTGCAAGCTGGGGGGTGGTGCTAGGTGTGTTGGCACCAGCCTGGTTCGGCAATGTGCCTTCATAGACTGGAACATCCATAGGCTCCTGTTTGATGACTGGAGTGCCTCTGTTGTGGGGTTCAGAAGAGACAGAGGAAGGACGGGACTGGTTGTAGTCTGCAGGTTGGACAAAAGCGCCGTGGTTTGGTTGGTTGGCTTGCTCTGGGTGGCTGGGGTAGGACTGGGCCAGTCTGGCCTGAAGGCTCTGAATATCAGGCTTCTTGTCTACCTGGTCAACCTTGCTGCCTGCTTTGGGCAAAGAGCCATTTCGACCCTCGTAGGTCCTCAGCTTAGGGGGGAAAAGTGCATTGGGGGGATAGTTGTAGTAGCCATAGTGCATTGCGGGAAGATTGTGGTGGTAACCGTTTACTGGGTCTGGTGCAGAGGGCTGGCCAGTTGGGGGGAGGCCTCCCCTTGCATAGTAGGCAGGGTGTGGACAGATGTTGAATGGGTCTGCTGCCTGCACAGGGTATCCATCTATTGATCCGTTGAAGGGCTCCTTCTTGATGTTTGGCTTCACCTCTTGTTTTATAAATGCTGCATGTTTGAAACAAAGGAAAGGTAAATTACAAACTAAACTTCAAAAGCATTTTAGTTTATAATTGTTTATGTCTTCTGTGGACTTTTGTACTGGAGTTCTGTAACATACATGTTGCAGGTTAGGGTTAGGGTAAATGCATTTTAGGCTACCAGATAAGTCACACAATATACAATATATTTTCTATATAGTCTGGACACCTGTTGAACACACTGAAAGTAAATTATGGTTGACACAAAAACAAATAACACAATAACTAACCATTATTGCCTTGGGGTTGAGGGGAACTGGTGATGCAGACCTCAGCCTTAACTACTGTTTTCTCTGGCGTCTCCCCTGCCTGTTGAATGAGTTTATTTTTCTTCTTCTCTGATGTGGCCTTCTTGGCCTCCAGTCTGCGCTGTCGGCAGGACTTGGCAGGTTCGGGCAACTTGCGTACCTCACGCCGGAAAGCCTGAAGCACCTGGATGGCTCCTGACTTCATTTTGAGGCGCTGGGCCTCCTCACTGCCAAACTCATCCGTCATGGAAACTCGGTAGAGAGGCAACACATGGAGCTGCTCATCCTCAGGGATCTGCTTCACTGCACGGTTGTCCTCCTTGGTTAAAGTACACACCTAACAGAAAGAGAGGGCAAGATGGAATGTAAACTGCCAAGCTACAAAACATCAACACTTTTTCTTTAGCTTATTCACACAAAAGAACAACATATCCTTTACCCCCACCCCAATTTAATGTATGGTGAGTGATCTTACCACTGTGCAACCATTATAGAGGTTGTGCTGGTCCTTATGAGCATGGGCACAGAAGTCCATGCAAGCAGTGACTCCAGAGAAAGGCCGGCCTTCCTTTAAGCCCAGCCTGCAGTCTGGAGCTTTCAGCTCTGTCTGGCACTGAGGAAGAGGACAGAGAAACTTTATTTCCTTACATTCATCCAAGATAGAAACACACACAGCAGTTACATTATTTTGCCTTTACCAAATGCAGCCCTTCACAGGTGTAACACTTGCAGTAAAAGTAGCTAAGAGTTTAATCAATCCCTGCCAGTAGTTTCTTTCTTTCTGTTTCTCAGTCTTTGTGCTAAGAAGCAGGATGTCATGATAGACTGGTGAACAGTACTACTCAGTGTGTGTGAGGAAGATGACACTTGCAGTTGGTGGCTGCATTAAGGTTGTTACTTTGCAAAGGCTTGCACAGTAAATGTACAATGATGACTATTTGCCTGTACAACAAACCTGGTTACTGTAGGCCTGTGGGGCCAACTTCTTGTACAAAGGAGCCACCTCAGTTGCCAGATGCTGGAAGTTATCCCTGAGTTTGTCCTCCTGACAAGCAAAAACAAGGATTACAGATCACAACCAAACACAGAGCTATAAAACAGTAGCTTATCATTGTTCATTATTGATTATTAGCATTAATATATTCCTGTATAATGCTATAAAATTAGTGACTTTGATGTGATGAGTACCTCTTCAGGGTGATCTCCTTGTAGCCTGAACTTGCGCGGCATTTTGCTTCGGGCGTACTTACAGCCATTAAAGTACATACTCCAGGAACAGCCAAAGGAGAAGGAAGCGCCACAAGATTCAGGGTCCTTTCCTTGACATGCACAGGTACGGCTGCAGGGGGAGACATTGAGCATGCTCTCAATCTTCATGTATAAATGATGTGTACCCCGTGCACGTTTGACATCAAGTGTACACTATAAGTTAACTGAGCTGGGTGGGACATAACAATTTGGCAAAGAGAAATGTCAATGAGGAAATTTAGACCATTAATGTTACAGCACATTATCTTAGCCTCTTGAAAGTTTCATAGAATGAATATGTTTTTATTTTAACTTAGATTTATATATGTATAACACATATAACACAAGGGTGTGTCAACATCCATTCATGGCTGATTGTAGTAGTGGGATGTATGACATGGACAATGTGCACACATCACTGTGTAGACATCTGGTAACAAAGATGCATAATTGTGTGTGCACTTATTATTTCTCTTTAATTCTGCTTTATGCCGGAGTACTTCTCCATGTCACAGATGTACACATGAGCACAGATTGGGCCACGGACCCCCATCTCATAAGGTTGTGTCCATTAAACCAAGCACATTTTAGTATACTTTCATTGGTGTCATAGGTCTTTCAGAAATATTTGAAGTTGACTTAAATAGTTTAGAACATGCTTCAAAAAGAACTCCTCCTCCATAAACAAAATACAGGACATACAGGTGCAGTGAAGGTACAGCAACAAACGACTGGAATACAGAGAACCTGCCTGCTCTCTGAACATTCACAAAGTTGTTTTATAGAAAACCAGTGTCAAAGAGTACCCATAAGCTACTCACTCATCATTGAGGCCACAGCGTCGACTGGTTGGGTTGCCATATTTGGTGATGGTTTCACTGAGCTCACTGTACAGCTTGTCAGCCAGGGCCCTCGGGACACCTTCCCAGGCCATAATGAGGATGATGATGATAGCATTGGCACAGTGGTGGCCTGCACGATGACGCACCAGACACAGCAGCTTCTCTTTCTCGCTGCTACGACGGATCACCTGACAGGAAACAGATCTCATCATTATTTTAGCTTTTGCTCAAGTGAGATTAGGTAAACACCCTGGCTCTTTCCCAGCAACACCTTCATTTCTGCTCACTAAGTTCCTCTTTTCTGATTTTAGTAATAAACATTTGTGCAATATCTGATTCCTCACAACTGCTTCTGATATGTGTAAGCATGCTCTCTTTCACTTTTATTATCTCTACCCCCCCCGTTTTGAATCCGTAAAGTCATTAGCAGGAGGTGTCAGTGGTGACACGTGAGGGGAGGCTGGGCAGTTGTTACAGAGTGAGACCTCATGCTGATTATTACTCACTGTGGGTGACAAACATGGCTATGTGTCTCCCCAGGATGCCTCATTATACACACTGCATAAATCTTTTGATTATTGGTTGTCATTGTTGTCAGGTGGGACAAAAGTCCCAAAACACCTCTCCCTGTCTTTTTCTACTTCTCACTTGAACATAATCAGGCAATCTTTCAAAATGTCAACCACATGGCAGATGTGATGTGACACTACTTACCCACTTAGCAATAGGACATCCTCGTGAGCTCTTTCCCTCTTTGCCTGTGTACAGCACCTTCTCAATCCGTATTGAATCCCCTTTCTCGCCATACCTACACAGGAGGAGAAACAGTTTAGTTATTTTAATGTTCATCCACTTGAGCATTTTGTGTTTGGAGCCAGAATAGCTTCTCTTCAGACCAGATAACCCTGATGCCTGACACACCAAGCTGACACTCAAGTGGCCTAAACTTAAACACACGCTGTTGTCTTTGCTTTCTGTTAAGGCCTTAACGTCTACCAGACTGACCTAAGGGAACAAGCACCAACAAATTTAAGATGCTTTGGATCGTTTCTTGTGGCCTTGCATGTTCTGTTACCGCAAGGAGTACTCCTGACAGCCAGTTGACCACCAATATGTATGTGCGCTCTGTGCCTGTATTCACAATCCAAAAAAACATTAAAAAAAGACAAGAAAAGCTAGCCTACATTTTCATGCTGTGAACCTTTACACTGTTTTGTTCAACATAACAAACAAGGCAAAAGATAATTTACTGAGCTGAACAACCTGATAGCTCAGTTGGCCACATAGGCACTGATAAAGGTCAACTGGTGCCAATAGTCCTGCATGGCAAAAAACTATGGGCACTCAATAACAATCCAACAGCAGCTGCTAACTGCTGGCGTGGAATATCAGAGCTGTAATAGCTCAATTGTGTTGTTCAGAAGTTATTCAATGATTTCCTTTTGTCATGATTGACCTCATCGAGAGTGTCTCATTTTT
This sequence comes from Nannoperca obscura, assembly GCA_036024295.1. Lineage (NCBI taxonomy): Eukaryota > Metazoa > Chordata > Actinopteri > Centrarchiformes > Percichthyidae > Nannoperca > Nannoperca obscura. The sequence goes on along the minus strand of JAVQJL010090372.1, from coordinate 20,973 downwards.
TATGCCAACTATTCTTTTGCCTGTGTTGCTCTGAATCTGGGGGCACAGTAGTATATGTCAGCTATGACAAAGACAGGTCAACCTGGTGAGGAGTGTTCACAAGGCTCTGCTGAGATTCACACAAGCACGGCAGAGTAAACCAGAACCCACTAGCCTCTACACAATGCCAACCAAAGGGTCTTCTCTTGGAGATATTGCTGAGCTAGTGTTTGTGTCCACGTGTGTGTGCATGAGCTCATTTTGTGTACACAAATTTCTACTGGTTTTGTGTGTATGTGTCTCTGAACACCTGCTTGAACAAATAAGGGAGAGCTGGGAGGTGATTCAGCAGTTGTCCTAATGGTGCATGTGTGTATTTTTGTAGGTCTGTTGAGAGTGGGGAGGTTTACAGGAGGTGGGAGGGGTCAGAGGTTGAGTTGGGGTGGGGATAGGTCATCAGAACCTGTCAGATGTCTGCTCACGGCTCATATCAAGTCTCCCGCCTGCTTGATACCTGCCATTGTGAAAACTTTAGCCCTGAGCAGATTTGATGTGACAGTGAACACAAGGGAATCCTTCTGAATAGGAATCACCCTGAGATGGCTGAGAAAGCGGGAGGGGAGTAGGTTCTATCACCACAGGGGTGGCCTGCTGGGGTCAGGGGTGGGTCAAAGGGCAGCTAGGGACATTGTGGTCTTAACTTCTTACGTCATCTCTCAAACAACAAAAGGTGGTCTCTGGCCTAACATCCCCCTCACTCATCCTGTGCTCTCCAGGGACTAATGACTCATTGGGCCTATTGAAATCAAGCCTCTCAGTGAACAGCTGAATGTGTGCCTCAGTACAATGTTCAGTGCTACTCATATGAAGCACAACATAATGAGGCATCCAGTTATAATAGGTCACTACACTGAGTACAAGGTACATTCTGGTGTTACAAATAACAGACACCACAATACAGTGTCAGAATGTGTTAACCAAGCTATGGGAAATATGGCAACTCTTCATTTATCCCTAGAAACAGTTGGTCACCTTTGATCAGTATTTTGTTTTAGTAAGATAGTATGACAACAATTTCATTACAGAGGCTGTAGCTGCACTTTGGTTATGAACAATTACCATCTGTAGAGCTTTCTGGTGTTCATTCCTAAACTAAATTGATACTAATCCTATGAAGATCATACTGCTACCTCAATCTGTCTTTTTATTACCAAGTCTGCTGATGCATTGCAGACAAAGTAACAAGGGCTTATTGGATTGGTTTGGTAAGGCTGTCCAGTTAGTACTGGACATACTCAGTCACATATCACATACATTGTACATACTGTGTATCTGACATGGATTAGATTAGAGTCCTGATGGCTAATGCAAAATGTTAAAACATTTACAGTCCATTTAACTTTACTTGTTTCATTTGAGGTTTCAAAGAGCAAATTCAGTTTTGTATGTACATTATTTGCAGTAAAAAGTTATCCAACACCAAATGTCAGCCTTAATACTAGATGACAGCTACATAATATAAATAACTGAACTTGATATTAGTGCACATAACATGCACCATTTCTATCATAATTTCTACTTAAATTTGACTTTTTCTCTCCTTTCCTCCTCTCTCTTCACCTTTCTCTGTCTCTCTCTTTATGTGATATGATTTATATCTTTCTTCCCCTCGAATTCCTCTCATTCTCAGCTATCATCTGCTGCTACTCCTGTGCTTTATGCTCTGCCTCTGATATGCCGATGATGTTGATACTTTGTGTTCCTCCTACTGGATTCTAGGTCACAGATTCCCTAAGGACAAAATGTGAGGGGGAGGGAAGGTGGAGAGAGGGGGAGGAGGGAGAGGCAGAGAAAGCAAATGCATGTAGGAGGAAGAGAATAGAAGAGAAGAGGGAAAGGCTCACCTCGTCTCCATCAGGTTTCGTATGGAGGCTACAGTAGGTCCAGATCCCAGGTGATTGTAGTAGGGCCCTTCATCTTTCTCCAGGATTTGTTCTAGAAAAGGAGACAGTTGAGGGTGAGGAAACAGCACATAATAAACCTGAAAAAAACACTAGGGCAAATTCCACACTTAAATGGACACAATATACAACAGATCACAATTGGTGATGATAATGTATTTATTCTCTTATTTAAGTTGTATTACATACTACAACCACTGTGTGATGAATACTTGAGTAAATCTAAATGTAGATATTATTTAGTCTGGTTGTTCTAATATTATGAGCTAATATATGTATTAATACTACACATATACTACTTTATGATTCATCTTCAACTTCCTTAAATTGCACTCAGAGAGGAAGTAAGTTCAAATTTGACTCAAATATGATTTACTAGCGTGCGTTTTGTTGCTTGATTAAAACAAAACATCTAAATTGACACATAAGAGAGCAGCTGTGGTCCCAGCCATCATCATGCACTGTTTTTGGTGGATATGTCATCTAAAATCTGACCTCAATTTAAAGAACAACAACACAGAAGAGATTTTTTGAAACTATGCGTCTGGGTTTTTTCTGCTATACCAACACAGACATTGTTTTTGCGCCAATATAATCACTGTCACCACATCAAATAAATAATTTCTCTGCCTTAAGTCCTAATTTACTAGTGCCTGGATTGAGTCTTGCTTGAAGCTAGAGGGTGGATGCCTCTATGTCTCACTCAAGTTGAAAATATTTAATAGTAAAAGTCCCTTCACTTAAGTTAACAGTTAAGAATTAAGCTGTTTCTTTGCATATAATCACATTCACAATCACATCTTTTTGTAGAGTTTTGTAAAAAGTCAAAGGTGTGTGTTTTGATGTGCTTTTGGACAAACTCAACTTCTCTTTGTAGCTGAAGCCAAATCATCTATGAGAAGCGTGAGAATGTGCAACTGATTGCAACATTCAGTTAAGACAAACACACATGAACACACAAACCCTCTTGACGCAGAGACAGTGGGCTGTGACTGTAGGGTGTGGTGCATATGTGGAGACACTATGTAAAGCAGAAGCTTTTTGAGGTAATGATGAATGACTCAGATTGATGTGTGTTATGAGGTAGTAAGGGTGTGTCTGTATGAGCAGACAGGGACATCTGTGTTTATGCTGTGTATGATTGTGTATATGTGTGTTTGAGACCATTTGATCATTGTCCCACACCCATCTGTGATTGTAAATCACATCATATGACTTCAGTGCTAACCTTGTATGTGATACTGTGCAGCTGAATTTGTTCAAAATTAAATGTTAGACTCTAATGGACTTTGCATTGCCTAGCTCTGTAACAGCTTGATATCTGTTTGATAACAACATTACCTGAAATCTAAACATAAATGCTCTACCATTTATCTATCTAATATTATCTAAAATGTGGACATACACTCAGTGTTCTGTGTGTCTCAATAAGAGGTCACATTCCCTCTTGGTGCAGGGAGGCACCAGGGCGTGGCTCAGGGCAGGAAGTGGAGGAGTCATTCTAAATTCTTACATGTAAATTGGTTGTGTGACATTGTATGTATGTATACTGTATACTTTATCTTTGTGAGTTGGAGGCAGTCTCATTCCAACAGTGCTATGCTACAGGAGTTGAAAGGGCAGTGTGTAACCAAGCTTTACTAAGAAGTTAAGAACTTGTTGTTTGCTGGTCTTTGCTCTTAGTAACAGCACACAGCTAGCAAGTGTTTTGCTGCAGCTGCTCTCCCCCTGCTGTGCACCCTCTTCAATGTTTAGGGACAGTAAGGGTCTATTTACAAGGCCTTAACCCTTAATAGCCCCAGTGTTAACAGTAACTGTAAGAAAATGGTGGAAATTTCTTGATATCTTCTCTGAGAACAAAATATTTCATTATCCAGTTATTGCTGTTAATGGACTGTTACCTACAGTAGCTACACCAGTAATAACTCATTTAGTTATTAATTCATAAGTTAATGGACAGCCATGTATGTTCTTATTTATGTTTAATATGTAGGCCTATCTCATTCAAATGTCCAGAGATGTCTACTGTAGGACCACCTACTCTGTTGTAAACAAAAACCTGAGCAGGGTCCTACCCAAACTATGAGACTGAACTCCTTTCTGTCTAACAAAGGCTCTGTTCTGCTTGCCTGCCAGACCCAAACCCACACAAAAGACTCCTTCTGCCACCACTGCTATTGTTCCTCACACTGTCCCAGTCTGGATGGTCGCAGGCACACACCCTGGCAACACACACATTCTTAGACACACTCAACAAGCATCCAGGCAGAGAAGCTTGAAAAACCTAATAGTATACCTAGGTGCTTAAATAAATGCAGTTAAGCACTAATAGTGACAGCATTGTGGGTTCATTAATGTTTAGCTCCAGATTTAGAAAATGTTTCCCAAAAGAGTCTTATAAGGCACTTCAGAAAAAAGCCATAGCTGTCTAACACTGGTCAGATTTACTGTACTTAAATGTATCTCCACTCAGAGATACATGGGTAATATTTTGAGTGGTGTGATATTTGTTAGAACATTATTTAATACTTGTCTGTTGATGGACATCAACCTCATCCCCCTGACACACACACAAGCATAGACAGACACCAACAAACTGACTTACCCACACAGGTGCAGGTGGGGAACTCTGCCTGTAGATCCTTGGAGGGAGTACCTAGTATGGTCTTGGTGGGGGTGTCCAGGTAGCGCAAAGGAGATTCTAGGAAGCCTCTGAGGGATGGCGAAGAAGGAAGACTGTCCTTTGTTGGCGTGTCCTCTTCAGAATAGCATGTGGTGGAAAGTACTGCTATATCACCCGAGGCTTCAATCTTCATGCGTTTAGGCAGAGGAGAACATGGTATGCTGAACTTATCCTCTAACACAGTAGGGTGCTGTTGTTGCTGCTTGTCCAGAATGGCCTCCTGCACAGGGACATGGAGGGGTCTCTCATGCTGCTCCTCCTTAGGGTGTTCTGTGGATGAATTCTTCAAGGTTGTTTCACTTTGGGTCCCTAACTTATCATTGTTGACTTCCATCTCCTGATCGTTTGGATGAGGTGTGGAGCTGGCTTGAGTGGTGAGAATTAAGGGAGCTGACTGGGATTCGGATGATGATGTGGGACTGAGGTCCTGAGGACTGGTCTGGGACTGAGTCCGTGGCTGAGGGGCTGTAGCAGTCTCCTCCATGGGCTGACTGGCAGGTGCGTCTGAGGCTGAGTCCCCAAATTCAGCTTCAAACTGGCGGATAAGATCTTCATACTTGGGGTCTATGTTGATGAGACTCTGTAATTGTGAGGTGCTGGATGGAGATGTGGAGGTCAGAGGTGTGGTGGTGCTGGTGTTACTGGAGACCAGGCTGCCCGCTCCCTCTGACATAGAATGGGGTACAGGGGCCACAGGTGGGGGCAGAGGGCCCATGAGGGCTTGAGTGTTTTCTGACAAAGCAGGAACAGTGGAAGAGGGATTCATTGAGGAGTTGGAAATGGATACCTGAGATTGGGCTGGGGCAGGGAGGCCTGCAGCATTAGCCTGAGTGGAGTTACTATGGAGGGTTAGAGAGGGGAGAAAACCTGGTTTCAGGCTGGTCAGGGCCGGGGCTCTGTCCATCATGAGGACTGATGGTTTTTTTGTGGTGATCTGAGTCTGAGGCAGGAATATTGGCATGGAGGCTTTCTGCTTGGGCTTCTTGATGATTATCTGTTTCGGTTTAGCCAGGGGAGGGACTGCAAGCATCCCACTCATAGCTTTTGTGCCAGGAGATCCTTGGTTGCTTTTTTTCTTCTTGGGTTCCTGTTTAATGGCCAGATGCGGCAAACCTTCTGCCTCCATCTGTGGCCACCATTTTTTCAAGTTTTGGCAAGCCAGAGGTGCACGAGGTCCTGGTGCTCCAAATCCAGAGGAGTGGTTAGAGAAGAGGTTCCTCTTGTAGTGAAGGTGCTGTTGCAGAGCTGCCTGAGTGGAGTGGCTGATGGCTGCTTGGCCAGGAGACAGGGGAGTGCCAGGGTAGTGCTGACCCTGCTGCTGACAATTAGCCATGCCGTAATGTCCCATGGAGGCAGTGTGATGGTAGTGCTCACCAGAATGTGGCTCTTGCTTTATCCTGACCAGTGCTGGGTTGTCTTGGGCCTGGATACCTCCATTTTGGCTCAATCTGAGCTGCTGTGTGACTGGAAGCTTGAAATGAGCACTGCTGAACTTGCCACTGGTGTCACCAAGCAGCTGTTTGAGCTCTGACATGGGGTCTGAGTTACTGTGGGGTGCAGCAGCATAGTGAGACTGGGGTTCAGACTTGTACATCCACGGCTTCCTCTGGTCAGAGCCTCTGTCTGAGCCCTGCTGCCAGTGCTGGGGATCAGGGTTGAAGCCTGGATGTTTTCCCTGACCTGGGAAGGGAGAGGTAGAGGATGGGAGAGGGGTAGCATGGGGTGGTTGGCCCTGGGATTGAGGCCTGTGGTGCTCACACAACACTGGGGCCTGCTGGCTGGTGTGTAGTCCTGGAGGGACAGATTGAGAGCGTGAGGAAGATGAGTGGGTGCCGGGTGAGGACAGGATCAAGCTAGAGCCATCGGGGGATTGAGAGGGGAGGTTCTGGGTATGTTGGTGGTGATGGAGGTTATTGTTGTAGTGGGTATGACCTGCCGAGCTGTCAGCCTGCAGACCAGTACTAGATAACTGGGTAAGAGCTTCTATGGCGATGGCTGTCTGAAGACTGATGTTCTTTTCCTTGGCTATGGAGAGCACCTGGGGAGAGCAAGGAATTGGGGGTTTGGAGCAGGGCACTTGGTCTGGATGAGGGCCTTGAGTTCCCTGTTGGGGGTATGAAGTAGACAGACGGTGGCCACCATTCACCTGGGGGTAGGGCTGAGGGTGATGCTGCAAATGGGGTTGCTGTAGGTGAGGCTGTAAGTGTGGGGGAGCATCAGCCATCTTGCAGGCACCTTGATCCTCACTGGTTGCCAACTTAATCTTCTTCTCGAGCCACTCAAGGTAGTCTGGACAGTCAGGCCCGTCACAGTCGCAGTTTGGGGGCTTGTGTCCATGTTTGGCTTGGGTCAGTGCTGTCTGTAGGGTGTCCAGGTCTTCTGGAGGTTGGCAGCTACCTTCAGGAGCCCCAGCAGAAAGTCTAGCCTGAGCCCCCTCAACACCCATCTCCTTGGTGAACTTCTCATACAGCTGGGCTGTGTTAGGCTTCACGAGGCAGGGAGGGGAGGAAGATTGAGGCAAGGAGCCAGCAATAGCAGAAAATGCCACCAGATTGTGGGCATCCTCCATGTCTGCGTGATGGACAGGTTCACCAGGGGTTGTACCACGGCTGCTGTTCCAACATGGTCGTTGTTGTTGGGTGTCACTGACCTTGCCATGTCCTGACACCCACTGCCTTGGAGGCACGCTCCCTGCCCTCTGCTGCTCTGTTTCCATAGATGTCTCATCATCATTAGGGTAGTGATTCACCCTATTGGCCAATTCCAGGCTCAGCACGCCTTCCTGGAGGCGGTCATGTGACCCAATTTCCATCTGGCTTCCACTTCTGGGGCCATCCACTGAAGTGACTTTGTGAACAGTCTGGAAAAAAAACATGGAGTGAGATTACTGAGGCCATAATAAACCAATGGATTGAAAAATGATATGCAAAACTATATTGTACATATATGTTCATATGATTTTGAGTAATCACCCTGTGTTGCCCATGTGTGTTTAATAATCACTGCAATTGAATAAAATATTTATCTTTTTATCTTATCTGTATTCCCAGAATAATTTGAAAGAATGATATATAACAATCACAATCCCCTTATCCCTAGCTCTTATCCAGGGTTTCCCTGTTTACTCTCACACATACAGAACATACAGTGCTGCAGGGTCAGGTCAGTAGAGCTAAGGAAAGCTGAATTAACTATTGCTTAAAGGGAGGGATTTCACAACAGGCAAGTGTTCTGTCAAGCAAGTCACAGGTCATGTGACACAGTCTCGCTGTTGTTTATAAATGGACACTGCTCCAGATCAGTTGGGTTATGCAAAGCAGGCAGTTGGAGTTAAAACATGTCACCCATGGCATTGGGAGATGGTGTGTAGTGGAGGTGGGGCATTAAATATATACAGTGGGGTGACGAAATTACATTACACAAAGTGACTGTGAAGTCAAAAAGTCCACTTCCAAGAACTGTACAATTGTAATTATTTTCATAATTTATTAAAAACTACAAAACTAGTCCTTAAATAAAGAAGAAGGATCAACAAAGTAAACCTAAACATTTTACTCAGTTGATATTTTATTTCAAGAACACATTAAGTAAGTGAAACAAATCAAGATATTTTATAAATAGTCCATAGAAACAGACATATAGCGCAACTGATTACAACATGCGTATGCTTATAATAAAGCGTGAATTGCTTTCATCAGTAAAACCAGATATTGATTAAGTTGTTATGGTCTTTGTGGAGTCTTGTGGAACATTTAAGTTTGAAAAAGGGACTTTCACTGAAATATGTTTTCCAATTGTTAAGAATTCTTAATGTTAATGTTAAAAATAATGGGGTTATTGATGTTTTTCGAGCTTTCATCGAAAAGAAGACCTTAAATGGCAACCCTTAAATGAACTGAACATCTGAAAGACCAGTATGTCATGCTAAGATGATCTGTAATAGGCAGCATCTAAGATACAAAGCCAACTGAACAGATGTCTAGTTGGTAAAAGTATGGTCAAAAGATGAGGCACAGAGAACTGTGTATAGCTGAAAATACTAAAAGTCTTTTGAGTGAAGCAAAGTCTTGTTTAAACATGAATTGGTGTTTGGACATTACAGATGTTCAGTCAGAACACTCACATTGTGGGTTTAGTTGTTAATTGCAACACTACACATTGAAGTTTGGCAGTGTGACTCTGCTCATGTGATTCTTTCACACAATCTTTCCTCAGTAGTCAACATACCCAAACAATTCTGTGAACATTTGAGAAAGGGAAATGTATTATAACCCAAGACACAGGATGTTCATAATAATGTAGACTCAGTTATAACGGAATATACCTTTGGCTGAAAAAGTAACAAGGTAACTGCATCTGTATTTTAGATCAAGTGTGATCACAGATGCAAAATCTTTTAAAATGCAGTATTCCTGGCAGTCATTGCATCCCAGTATAAAGCATAAGAACATTTTATTTTATTTCATAAACAAACTAAGAGTCACAAATAAGTGAAGGATTGCCTCTGTCTTTTTGTCATTTCAGTTGGTTTAAAGACTTTCTCAGACATTTGCTAACACTAATCAGGAGCTGATCACTGCAGCCACATATCTCACTTCCTCTCAAAATTGAAATTGGGACAGTTACCACATTAGTACCATTAGTAGTTACACTTAAAACTGTCTTGTTATTGTAATTATCTTGATATGCTAAAGCCAACTAGGGTGCTCCAATTCACATGAATCCTAAGCTATTACTTGCAAACAGTATTTAGCCCAGGTTAGCCTCTTATAGATTTAAATTAAATGAGTCTAGAGAGGAAAAGCAAACAAAGATGATCCAAGGGGCAGGCTCAGAAATCATTGACAGAGTTCATGTTGTGGATTAACAGTGTATTCCAACATATCTAGTAGCCCTTGTGAGGGCAATGGACTCACTATATAAGGACATTTTTTGTGTTAGCCCCCTAGAAAGAAGCCAACCCACTGTATTAATAAAATGTTTAGCATCAAAGTCTTCAACCTATGTGTTTACTACAAACAGACAAGACACTGTCCACACTGTACAGAACCCTTAACTGTAAAGGGCACTTTACAGTTCAAAATTCTGGTTACAATCCTTCCCTGACAGAAGACACAACAAAAACTGGACAAAGACATAATGATGGATAAACATCTCTTCAAATGTACACCAACTAACCTCAAGTTAGCTGATGGTTTCACACCCCAACATGTTAAATGTTAAGAAGAAATAAAATGGCTTCTGTTTGTAGATTGTTGTGTATGACAGTAGAAATGAACCTGACGTCCAGCTTCCCTATTATTCGAATATTATTGAAAAGACCCTTTGAAGTGGGTAATTACTGGACAGGCGGTATGCTCGGGTCTTTTGAATCCACCTTCTGCGCCGGGTGTCTGTTGGGGGTCCCAGGGGGTGGCGGTGGTATTGGTGAGAGAGGGTGTGGGGTAGTAGGAGGTGGGGAGGGGGTTGGCGGTGGCAGTGAACAGCCGGCATGCAATACGTGAGAGGCCGCATGTCTGCACTATCAGTGGCATCAGACGGGAAAGAGGAAGGTGGGGGGTGGCGGCTGTGCACGGCAGTTATGAGAACTGCAGTGTTGAAACAGAGTGGCTGCAAAACTGCACAAACTAACATCCCACAATTACGCACTATCTTACACTGACACTCTCTTTTCCTCTTTTTCTCACAGTTGCATATACAAAGCACTACCACAGACAAGAGTCACATGGGTTTAAAGAACCTCAAGCTGTACACTGGAACGAATGGACTTTACTCAGCTTTGCCGGTGTAGATAACAAATACCACACTGCACACTGACTCCTCATATAATCATAGCTTTGACTCACCTTGATTGACTTTTTTTGTGAGTCTATATGCCGGTCAAGGATGGAAATACTGCACTCACACCTGCAGCGCTTTACACCTATCCGGGTGCCTCATACTGTACAGACCACGTGCTTTGACAAATATTTACACAGTTACAGAGCCTAACTCTCTTGCCAGGAGTCTATCTATGTCTTCAACTGTATCACTCTCTTTCACACACAAATGTACAACACATTTGTACAATCTTGACACACACCAGTGCATGCAAAAACATCAACACACCTAACCGGATCAGATCTTGCAGAACCTGGTAGACCAGACACTCGAGCCCTTTAAACAAGATGAGCCTTAACAGCTCTGTGCAAAAGCAAAGGAAGGGCTGTTTAACACTGACACTGCGATAGGAAAAACAATACTAGAGGGAGGAGACAAAGCATGTAAAGATACTAGTGTTGGTGGTGGTGAGGGGGTTAAATTCAGCCTGTGAGTAGACAGCTGAACCTAAATCCCAGATACACAACACCCCCCCATCCTCCCTCTTGTCCTCCTCCTTCTTCCCCCACCCCTTCCTTTGCTGCCGTGCCAAGCAGGAACATGAAGCAGAGACCCTGACAATATGAAGCCGGGTGAGAGCTCGAGCACCAGCTAAGCATACTTACATGGTCCTAGACGTCCAGACAGAGCTGCCGGTCAGAAAGCAGAAAGCAGAAGAGGAGACAGAGAGGAGCATGAGACTTGCTTGCCGTCACAGCAGCCCACAAGTAATCCGGCCTCGTTGGGTTGTATTCCTTTTTATTTCTTCCAGACTGTGCAGCGCACAGACAGAGCGAGCGCCGAAATACACATGCATGCATTCACACACGTATACACAGCCAGCCACACACACACAACACACCTCCCCCAAGCACAGCACACACGTTTCTCATTCTCTTGCCTCTTCTTATGGCCGACGCTTTCTGTTCTCTCCTTTTTCCTTTCTCATTATCTCTGTCTGCTCCTCCCTTCCCTTTTTCAATATCCTCTTTCTTTCTCTCGGCTACACATGCAGTCGGCTTCTCTTCGCAGCCCCCACCCCCCCCTCTCCCTCCCTCCCTCCCTCCATTCCCCTCCCTCTCACGCAGCCTCTCCCTCCATCTCCTCTCCTCTCTCTCTTCAGTGTGTGCAGAGCGAGAGGCCATTATCTGAGCCACAGCGGGCACGTACGATGGAATGGAGGAGTGTGCAGTGAGCAGAGCTGTGGGGGATAGTCGCTGGTAGTGGTAGCCTAAGAAACAGCACAGTGCAGCAGAGCTCTTACCAATGAAAAAACCTCTCTCTGTCTCTATCCACGCCCTTCAACACTGCTTGCTCTACTGCATTAGATACATATAAGGCTGTGTTATGTGTTTTGTTTATCCACAAAAGCCCAGTATTTGCAATTTCGGCTATGCAGAGGTGAACCAGCGGCTGCCAAGCGAATACACTACCTCAACTCACAACAGCATCAACAGGAAAAAGGAGCAAAGAAAAGCAACGTTACGTTGCTTGTTTACGCCTTCTGCAAACTACATCTGGTTTTCCTTACGGAGATTTTGTTCCATGTTTGAGTGTCTTGCTTCGTCTCAGCCCTGGGCCACAGGAGAAGCCACCGATAATGGTTCTTCGATCACCATTTTTTTCCTCCTCCACATTCACATCGGTTTTCCAATCCTCGCTTGAAACAGAAAGATTCAATCTTTCACCTGTGGCTGATAAGAGATCCCCTAGCAAGGCTGCATACACAAGAAAGATTGGTAGGTGAAGAGAGAGCTGGCTTGCTGGCGGTCCTGCTGGCCCTTCCTCCCAGATGCAAAGGATACAGGTTTCTGATTGAAGGAATCTAAGGGTGAGTTAATGAGCAATCAAATCAAAACTCTATGTCAACTCACTCACCTACAAGGGGGAAAAAAATGGAAGAACGATGGCAATATGATTTCAACAGAGGTAAAAGAGCGAGAAAACTATGCTGGGCAATGGAGAGGGAACATCGGACAACATCAGCAGGCAAGAGTAGCAGGATGAAGAGAAGGGAATGAAGGAAGACGCTGAGGAGAGGGGAGACAACAAGAGGGAAGTCTGGAGAAAACAGTTAATAGAAAGACAGAGTCGCTCAGTTATTCATGTGACTGATTCTGTAACGGGAGGGAAGATGATGAAGAAGAAGAGGGTACAAACAGAAAGAGGATCTGCAGCTTGTTGCCAGACGAAGTCGGCAATCACAAGTAATCAACCCATTATAGTTCGCTGAGTGGCAAGACTGTCCTCTCCTTTCCACCAGACTACGATAACGTCCTCTGGTTTTTCTCTCCTCACCATTGTCCTGCCTTGGCGTCATTGCCATTATCATCAGCAACGTCTTCATGATCGCTGGATGTTTCCTCTCGCCCACTTGCTGGCTGACCGGCCTTGTGGCGTCTTCTCTCATCTCTCCAACATTGCTGGAGTTTTGAAGCAGATTTAAACATGAAGAGGAGGGGGAAAAACATGGCCGTCTCCCCCATGCAGATCGTTGTCAGCTCCTGCGTAGTATTTTTCTCTTTTATTACGGAGCATGTGCCGGCTACACTGTGCTATGGCTGGATCAACTTCAGTAGCTTTTCCATGCTTCTCTTACTTCGGGTGTCCCTGTTCCTCCTGGTCTCTCTTCATCTCTCACTTTCTATGTCTTTCTCAAACTGCCTCTGTCTCCTTCTCTCGATTTGTCTCTCTGTTTTGTTTCCCCTTGTAGCATAGCTTATTGCATTGCCGTTCCAACACTTTCTGACGCACCCGCTTTCTAGCCCTATAAATTGTACACTGTCTGTCTCTGTTGCCACACATATTCGTATATACACACACAGATGAGCGTCAATCCCAAAGAGAAACACAGCGCAGCCTAAGCTGTCTAAGGGAAGGAGAGGAGAAGTAGAGCATTAGGTCACGTGACCAGGGAGTGCCAATGAGCGAGAGGGAGAGCGGTGAGCAAGAGAGGTAGGAAACACATGGTGATGACGTAGCTGCATCGTCATCATCATCATTATTATCAGTGTCTCCCACCAGGACGCTTGCCTCCACCACTGGGTGGGCACGCGTCATCTCTGACACATGCCCACTCTCTACTATCACCAACGCCACACACCAACGGACACTCGAAAACATGCTCTTTCATTCACCCGACTCAGCCCCCCGGCTGCAATGACACAGCATTTCACGCTCGAGACTCGACTTAACCCCTGAATCACATGCTCTCCACGCACAGTTCCTCATTTTAAAGAACTACTGACCTTCTCTATCCCTTAACCCATGTGCTCTTTTCAAAAACTCGATACATTACATACTTTAATTCTTAAATGGAATACGGGCTACACTTGCCAAAATAAAAATGTTTTCCAAGTTGGTCACTAGGCTAAAAGAGACTTCAGCAGACCAGCAGTGATCACAACTAGATCTAATATAAACAGTGCTATAAGTGAAAGACATCACGACTGTGACACGTTCAGCGTTTTTAAATGAACATCAAGATACAGAACAAAAACACAAGCTGAGCTTGTGAGCTAGAGGAGAGTGCCGCACTTCCACAGATGACATAACTTCTTTCACTCACATTGCAAAACCATGAGCTCTGAATGAGTTTGGCACTGTCCACATACACAACAAAACAAAGAAGTATAATTTGACTTTAATATCATCAAAGAAGAAGAAAATTCTGCTGTTTTCAACACATGATGTAGATGCTAAACACAAAATATATGACATAATTTACTGTATGTACAGTAGATAGATAACACCAACAACATAACTTTGATTCAAACACACTTGCTCATTGATGACTCAAAACCAGCAGCATTAAACAAGTGTCATTTCACCTAAAACATTGCTCAACATTCCAGGTGTTTACCCCAATCATGTCTGACTGTCTTTGACAAACGAACAGAGATTTACAAGATAATTTAGATAAGCAACAATGAAAGAAGCATTAAAGTGTGTTCTTGGCTTCAAGATATTTCTGTGGGATAACAGCCATAGACACAGACAGAGACACTACGATGTTGCCATTCAAGTTTGACCAAGAGATCTGTCCGGAAATCACTTCCTGAGCACAACAGGTTACTTTTCAACTTGATAACATATCAAGGTAACACATTACATTATAAGTGGAAGGCATATAGTCTGTAACCGTGTCCTAGTTCTAATTTAACTGTGTTTACTTCATATGACACTAAGACCTCAAACACTGGAACTGACAACAAAAAACTAAGTATCTTAACTTTTTGGTGAAAATGAAATGGAAAACATGAACAAGTACGTGGCGCACTTACTGTAAACCTGCTGTAACCCGGCATTGAGAGAGTGAGAGGATGGTACAATAGAGACTCCAAATCTCACATTGATCACTTCATCTCACAATCAAATCATGGTCTAAATGAGTTGTTTCACGCCCTCGTCTCGCTCTCTCTCTTTTTCTCTCTCTCTCCATCTCTCTCAGTTCTCTGTCTCTCGCTCACTATTTCTCAGCAGCACAGAGGAAAGGTCTTGGTTGTAGGAGGGATGACTGACAACAAAAGTCCATCCTCAGCAGTGTGTGTTGGGTTGGCTTGCATGACTAAGCCTGAGTCATCTTCTCAACAAAGTCTTGACATGAAACCCTCACACACCGAAACAAGCTTTGTAAAATGTTACCAGTACATCAGTAGTGGGAGGTCTGTGTGTGTGTGTGTGTGTGTGTGTGTGTGTGTGAAACACACAAATGCCAACGACTTGTCCTGTTTCAAGGATACCATGGGTGAATAGTCTTGGTTCGAATTGATGTGATGTCACCATTTCTGCAACTTCATCACCTCTCATCAGTAGGAGGAGAATTTGTACCAATTAGGTTTTTAAAAAAGAGAGCATTAAGCATTCTAGCAGCCATTGAACAACTCACATGAGAATCACGGTCAGGACATGAGGGTCATTTCCCCTCCTCCCATCTCTTCCTGTCAGCGGACTCCACCTCCCTCCACCACTGCTTACATCTCCCTCCATACGCCCCCACCCCCAACCCGTATTGCCCTGTAGTCTGATGGCATCAAGGTCATCTGATCTGACACACTCTCTCCTTCCTTCTCTTTCTGTCTTTTTTTTCTCAGTCTCTCTGTATCTTTCACTTTCTTTCTCTCTTCCTGCCCCCTCAACACACAAGACACTAAAGGCTCCTGCGAATGCACACACTGGCAACAAATGCAGAGGCACCCTTTAATGATTTTCCCCACACACAAGCATACAGTATTATACTGTTGGCTGAGGGTCACTGGGTTTATTGGTGGGCTGGACTAAAGGCTGCAGAGCCGCACGGAGCACATGTCTAACAGAGTAGAAGCAACACAAAGTGCTTCAGCCTGGTTAAACAAATGCTTATTATTATGATTACTTTATTATTACATATTATTTTTGCCTAGTTTTGTCTTTTATGAACTAACCAGGCACAACATGTGTTTTGTTTTTGATATTATACATTTCATTAAAAGGATAGAATGATTGACAGTGCTTTTTTTCTGTACCGGATATGATAAAAAAAATTGTGACCACCATCCTTCCATCTGTCTGTTTTTCTTTCTTTGTCTTTGCTTTCATTGCCATCTGCCACCCCCACCAACACGTTGCCCCAACACGTTCCCAGGTTCAGGGCGTGTTTGGGTCTTGATCGTAGTACTGAGCGTAAGGTATCCAATTTGAGTCATACCTCCTGACTTTTGGCACGTGCAAGTCGGCACGAAGAGCCCAGCTGGGAAAGGCCTACACCCCCTCACTCAACCCCTCCTCACCACTCCTTACAAAGAGAAAAGGAGGAGTGGTTTATGAGGGAGAAGAAAAAAATGGAAAGGTGGTGATGGGTGGGGGTGGGGCTGTTGGTCAGGGTGGAGCCGCAAAAAAATAGGAGGGGGGGGGTCGCTGTTTTTAAGAGGCAGCTCTTTGTGCTTGAAGTTTGGGACATAAAAAGGAGGAGAGGAATGTAATAAACATACAGAATATGTTAGAAAATGTGGGATCTGAGACAAAGAGAGCAGACAGCAGACAGAAGGGAAATGATGGAAACCAAGTGAGTTAAAAATGGTTCAAAACAATAAAAGAACACTGTGTACTACCTGCCGGGCTAATGTGTGCCAAGTCATGAAAAAGAGCTGAGCAGTCAGATCTGACTGGACAATGATGTAATCATTAACAGAACACAGTTTCAAATAGTAGAGCAATTTCTTTCAGGTGAAACACAATGAATATATGGTGTGTTTTTTGGGACAATATTTGGGGATAAAATCATTTATTGCTCCCACTTGAAAGAGAAAAACAGATAGAGAGAAAGCAAGAGAAATCTTCCCCAGCTCTGCACAGTGGCTGGTTGCCAGCCTTGTCTCTCTCAGGACTTGGGCTAAGATTAGCTTCCCATATGTTCAAGTCAGGCCTAATCGGGCTTAAAGGGCCAGTACTCGACCATGCACTATGAAGCCATTTAGTGCTTTACATACACTAAATCAACCAGATTTACAGTACAAAATATATTTTGAATCATTCAGCCGAAAGGCAGGTTCCAAAAACATGATGGGCGGATGATGTTTTGTACTTTTAAATTCAGTACAAAAATTCAGAGTTCATCCAATGCATTTCTGAGCTACTTTCAGTTTAATGCCTTGTCTTACATTATAATCAGTCCAGTCCTGCAGGAGTCTCCACTGAATTCACATTAATATACTTCTGTTGTTTCAGAAATCAATATTTTCATGTGGGTGTTTCAATTGAATACAATGTGTAATGAAAACTCCAACAGCTGTGGCGCTGTGTTACGTAAAACCTGGCAGCGTCAGGCAGCAGTGGGATTCAGGATTGTATAAACTGTATGCCCAGTGGGAGCAGCAAAGCAGCCACCAGAGAGGTGAGAGTTAAAGAGCTCAAGCAACAGCTGAGGGCTCCTCCCCCTTCTCTTTCCATTCATTTTTTATTAACTGCGGCACCAGGCGGCTGACAACCTCCTCCGACATCAAACACTGATACCACCAATGATGCCAACGATCCACCGACCACAACTCGTCAAGCCATGCAGGGCAGGCTAAATCCAGTCATGTTCACTGGTACATGCAGGACTATAAGCAGTGTAGCAGAGACAAACATCTGCTAACTGTCATTATTTAGAGTATAGTTTTTAGTTTATTTTGTATTTAGTCCCTGTATATTAATAATTGCACGCAAGTGAGGCAACTGTTGGTCACTATATATGGTAAATCAAAATGTCACAGGAATACATGCAAGAGTTGTTCAGAGCCTGACAGCAGCTGCCTCTTTCTTACAGTCAAAGTAAAATGTGTAAATGTAGTCACCTTTTTAACTGCAGTTCACCTCGAACTTTAATCATATAATGAGTACTATCAGGACATTTCCCTAAAGATACAGTAGTCTCACAAATGAATGCTTTTCTGGACAAGTAGTGAGTTAGTCGGGATTGTGCACATAACATCCTGACAACACTAAAACGTGCATTATATTGTATAATGATGTTGTTTTATTGCGTAAATCCCTGTTATAGATTTCAAAATACCTTTCATTATAATCCAGTATTCTTAAACAAGGGGAATTACAGGAGAATAAGATGTGGCCTTCATTCGTCATCGGAAAACATTTGAGTTGAAGTGGAGCCTCATCTTGAGAAACAAAACCCTGATTACTGTATGTTACAATTTCTCACATTTTAATCAACCATTAGATCACTAGTTGCGTGGTAACAGAGCTGACAGGGTGGAAACCTTTTGAGCAGTAAATACATCGAAAGCCAACACTGAATGGAAGAGGTGATGTCAAACTCTCCACTTCCTGAGTCTGTACTATAATACACCAAACCACTTACTACACAAATACACACACATACACACATGTGGTGCCGGCTAGTTGGTCATGTGATCAACTTTCGATGCCGGACTTGAGCTAAAATTAAAGCAATGATGTCATCAGACATTCAGTGTTGCCACGGAAACTAGGTCAGTGTTAACCCTTTGCGAACAAGGCTGGGGATTCCACACGAGCCTAAACATATGATTAACAAATGTTCCATGTGCCGACACGCACTCCGTGGTTTGAGTGTTTCTACTCTGCTTCTGACTTTTTCCCACCAGTGCGCTCTGTGAAGTTCATCATTCTCATGTTTAAAGAGGAAATCCTGTGTATGGGCGTGGACAAAAAAATCACGCGAGTGCAGTCTGTCTGTCTTCTAACCTGTTGTGGTAAACTCCTGATTCAGTTCTGCTTCCTGAACAGCAAAGAACACAACCAAACAAACAATAGTCTGAACGTGCTGCCTAACCATGCCTATTGTCACGCTGTGTTTTTGTGTGGGTATTGAACATTCTTAATGATATAACTAGTATAACTACCTGTTTCAGTTGACAAAAACAGTGCCCCCAGCTTGTTTGGTGTAGACTATGGTTGCCTTTGTGTAACCAGGGAAATGTATGACAAAGAAACAGGTCTTACACTCCAGGTCTACACCAAGGACACACACCATGACCCTGTACAAACAGGAGCTCAGGAAAGCCACACAGGCAGAGAACAAGAACTTGTTAAACACAGTCTACAGTCTACTCTTCTCACGAGCGGACAGTTCAATGATTTTTTTCCTCAGCAGAGCAGATGGTCGTATATACCTTGTAGATAAAGAGACAGGGATTAGAGCAGGCTTAGGGGTAAGCTAGAGCATGTCAGTAGAACTGAACTAAACCCATTCATGACATTTGCAACTGATTGACTAACCTATATTTCATGTCACTGCGGTAACGCAGGTGAATACATCGCCAGCAA
This sequence comes from Nannoperca obscura, assembly GCA_036024295.1. Classification (NCBI taxonomy): domain Eukaryota; kingdom Metazoa; phylum Chordata; class Actinopteri; order Centrarchiformes; family Percichthyidae; genus Nannoperca; species Nannoperca obscura. The sequence continues at coordinate 1,707 of JAVQJL010090372.1, read as the reverse complement.
AAACGTCCTCACGCCATGTCTTGTCACTTCCACACACTGAAATATTTCACTATGCATCTGATGGCAAGGCAATTCATTTCTCCAACTTGGAGAGGACATAAAAATAATTATAATAATGAAAGAACAGCTTGTTCGGTGTTCAATAAATCCTTTCTCTGTGAAGCCTCGCCGCTCAAACTTCCTTTCCCACATAAACACACAAGCGTGCCCCGACTCGGCAAGCTGTAGAACAGCAGCTCTCAGCGGCCACACGCCACAGGTTACTACGCCCGACAATCAAACACGTACGCATGCGTGACCCACTAACTTTTACTCCCTTTACCTCATTTGACTCCAGAACCTAGGAGAAGAAGGACGGCCCCCTGGTTCCTGAGCCAGCGCGTCGGGTTCCTCCCCCTCCTCCTCCCTCCTTCTCTCTCTGGTCTCTTGTATCTACACATGCCTGGCTCTGGCACCAATCAGCGGGCAGCGTGGGACCCTTTAAACTGAGGACGCCGCAACTTCATCACTGAGGCGCCTAGCTCACCGCCGCTTGGAGATAAAGCCAAAGTAGCTGATTTAATATAGTCAGCTTCCAAGCAGGGCGACTCGGATGGGAAGACAGATGCCAAAGGGTGTCTAATACACCTTTATTTCACCTCGCGATGATATCAGGGCCAATATAATGAGCTCATGTTCGTGCTCGCCGGAGAGATGTTATAAGTCAAATGACATCCTAGCGACACAGCAGTGACAGTCACAGCTTTTTCTGCGTAATATTTCCGACGGTTGAACCCATTCACACAAACACATACGAATACACAACAGAGCAAAGTCACATTTGTAAAAATGCACGTGCGAACAGAGACACATAGAAAGAGTAGTGGAACTGGTCGCTTCGTTGACCACAACCACATTTACACCTCATAAGAGCCTCACTTGTGAACTGATGAACCAACAGATGACAGACATGACAGAGATGACACACAACACCCCAGAAACACAAACCCAATGCCCTCTCTTACCTCAGCTGCCAGTTCAGGGTTTCCCAAGCAGCCTCGATTGTTGTCTTCAAAATATTCCACCTTTACAGCCATTCAACGACACAAGAGAGGGGGGAGAGAGAAGGAGACAGAGAGAGTGGGAGGGGGAGAGCATAACAATCAATAGAATAATGCGACAAGGGCCTGTTCAAAAAGACTTGTCATTAAGGACAGTAGGACTGCCAGGTACAACATTTCACACATAATCTCCTAATTTTTCATGTCATCCTCAGCAATCATCAAAACACAGCAGAGCACACAAATGTCTTTTCTTTTGATTTGTGCTCAAACAGTGAGCTGGCACTTCCCTCTACTGCTGGGACAGAGAATGAGAGACAGCAAAGCGAGATTCAATTTCAATTATAGAATTATGTAATGTCTGTATCCCGACCTGGCGCAGCCTTCCTGATATATGCACTACACAAGTCTACATAAGCCAGTTTTTAAAACAGTAATTTGGCAAAACGTGCACAAGTGTCAGTGGATAGGTTAGCACAGAGTGATGGACCAGATGGACATGGTTCATCAAACAGGGCTGGTTATTGTAAAACAATCGCATCTTCTTATTTGCCACGGGCGGGGGGGGGGGGGGGGGGGGGCGGGGGGGGGGGGGGGGGGGGGGGGGGGGGGGGGGGGGGGGGGGGGGGGGGGGGGGGGGGGGGGGGGGGGGGGGGGGGGGGGGGGG
>JAVQJL010090364.1:0-26343 GCA_036024295.1 Nannoperca obscura | reverse complement strand
CAAGACACAGGTGACTAATCAAAAAAGGGAGGGAAACGAGACAAAGACAGGAAACTGACCCAAAACTACAAAATAAAACAGGAAGGAACAACCCACAGTTTCTGGGCCATGACAAAAACAAACCTTGAAGTAAAAAGTCCTGAAAAACAACAAAATAAAATAATTCAACCAAACCTGCAGATGCTGGCCGAGTTTAAGACCAACTACACAAATTAATAGTGTTGCACAGTGTTTGTTTACTTTCTCATGTGCACCTGGCTTGGCAAGAAACTGGCAAAAAACTGAGATTGAAAAAGTATAGTAACCATGTGATTCTATTAATGTTGAAAAGGTACTGAAAAGCATTCTGTGAGCAACAATGTTTGTTCATACTTTGTCAAAATGAAGGATGTAAATGAAATCTAGTAAAGCAAACAACACATAGATCTCTCTAAACTAAGTATGTTTCATGCAGAGACGCTCTCAGGTATCAGTGAGAAGTTAAAATGAAATTATTGGTCCTAACAGAATATCCCTGTTGTTGGGGTGATCTCACGGCAATCCATCATTTACACTACACAGAGTTCCACATTTATGAAATGTGCTTCTACTTCTTGCGTTATGTGCTGTGTGATACAACCAAAAATCCCTCCGTTTGATGTATTACTATTATATTAAGTCTGTTGTGAGATCTTAACTTTTATTGGAACTGGAAACAATAAGCACATGTTGAATTAAAAGTGGAAATCGTGAATCACTGTACTGATTCAAATCACTTTGTTCTGTTCAGTTTAAAGACTTGTCGTCACTGACCATGTGACTAAATTTCTATGTGAATTGGTCTCAATTCATTGGACTGTTGCTAGTCCAAGCTGTCATGTTCAGTTTGGTACAAGCTAGCCTCTACAAGCACCACCCATAAGGTTAATAGCAAAACAGCTTATTATGTACCACTGAGTTATCAGATTATGATTGTTTATGTGGCATTTGTGGTGCTCTATTATGCTTGTAACAAGGAAGTAATGTGATGTGAATCACAGCTGAGTTAACGGGGCTTCCCCTGCTAAAACCTACTGATTGGGTCAGTGACAACAGTGATTCAGTTAGTTGACTATAGATGTTTGTTGATAAAGATGTCTTCATACATGGACTGAAGGTTAGAAAAAAGCCTCCATCTTGTACTTTTTCTCATATGTTAGTATACGGAGTCCAGTTCAGCAGTGCTCAGAAAGTTGCTTTTGAGTTTTGGCTGGACTTAATTTTTGGAAGCTAGAGGTGAACAAAGCATCATAGCTATATTTGCCACTGGCATGTATCTTGAAGCCTCACTGTAGAAAGTGTAATATCACTGTGCCACCTGCCAGCATCCGGCCTCCCATCCATACTGCACTGCTGAGATAAGCCACCACTGAGATAAGCCACCACTGGCTTTGTAGCAACTTTGCTAAACTCTTTAACCTGTGCTAAGATGGCTGAACTTGAGCTGATGATGTTTGTTTCCTGTAAACGCTTATTTATTTTGTGTAGAGTTTTTCCTTATCTTCCTAGCCGAGTGTTAGATGTACAGTAAAGTGCTCTGGGACAAACTTGTGATTTGGGTAATTGTGATTGTGATAAATAAAACTGATTCAACGTGAATTGCTGCAACTTTTTGTTATTTGAACAAGAGAACCAAGTTAAACAAAGCTGAACCGCAGTGATAGAACGGCAGTGTTTCTGAGAGGGCATATTCTTGCTTGCTGGTTTGTTTTTAGTTTGCTTTTGTCTTAATTGCAGTTTGGCTGGTCTTTTGTATTTGCCTATTATATCCTGATATTCCAACTTATTTTTTCCTGGAAGCACAAGTTTAGAATAAAACATTTTGTAAGATAAAAGTGAGATATAGTAAAAAGCATCAGTTTACAACTGAGGGACCTGAGTCTGATTTTGATGTTGAAAAGTGCCCGAAAAGATTACTTTTATAAATCTCAATTTCACACATTGCAGCATTCACAGAGGAGGCTATATCTATGGTTCCTGTTTTTCCACACTACATATGGAAATCTACTTGCATAATAACACTGCACCAACTGAGTATGTGTTAAGATTTTGCGATATGTTTGGAAGGTTTTCTGCAGCCCCTTTCACATCCTCTACTTTGCAATCTGTCTCACTGAATTACAGTAAAACTGCCAAGACATAATTACAGACAGCAACTATGATGAATCTACTTCTGTAATTACTCTGCAGTTTTATTTCACTCATCACTGACTGTCACTACCAATTATTATCTGCAGAATGAGACACTTTCTTGGGCAATGTAGAGTTGCTCTTTAGAGGATTCATGAATGCTTAATTGCATAATTATAACTTACTGAGGAAATCTTTTGTCAACTCATGTCTCTCCTTACTTACGGAGACATTTAAACAAATTGTGAAAGGTTAGAGATTTATTCAAAGATTGAGTGCAGGTCAAATTGTAAAAGAGATTTCTTTGCAGTCTTACGTCTAGGATAGTGATACAAGTTAGCGACACTTTAAGTCATCTGTCTGAATTAAATAAATTGCTGCTTGATTCATTTGTAAAGACGTTGCTTTTGACGGCCCAATCTGCCTTTTAGTGATAGTTTTCGGCTTGTTTAATAAAGCTTCAAACACAGTAAACCTCCCCATTTGCGGAGAATAGGTTCGATACAAATGTAACAAAAGTAAATCTAACAACATGTGTGACTATTTGTAATTCTGACAGGCTTCATTACAACAATATATGAACTCTAGTTACTGTCAGTTGCTGCTTCTCCTCTCAGTTAATGAAAGGACGTGTGTGCAGTGATGTCTATATCTTGCATTCATCTATCTATATTCAATGAAAAGACATTGCATGCACAATTGTGTAAATCAATTCTTGTTATAAAACAAAACTTCCATTCCATGCGGAGCTGAAAAAGGTCTATACCCACTCATATTTAATATTTATGAGTGTCCATCATATTTTACACTCTGCAAACAACAGCTCAGTAACAACAGCTCCTATCACTACAAAATTACAATGCTACAATTGAGAGTACATAGCCTGGTCATTGTTACTGACCCTGAATTGAGGAAGATCCAGACTCTGTGTGCACAGCCTGAATGTGGAGACAGACAGAGCTGGCTGCTCAGGAGGAGGAGAGGTGGAAACACAGCTGCACTTCCTTCTACACTGCATACAATCCAAACAAACCTAAGCAATCATTTTAACAGGTGTAAAAATAAAAATAAACTATTGTTTTCTCTGTTCTCAGTACATCATTAGTTGTTTCTTCTGTGGCTGTGACAGGATACAACTATTAGTTTGACACAATCCTTTTCCTCTCAGGGTAATAATGGGAGTTAGAAGGCAGATTCTAACTTCACCATATTAATTGTGAAATTCTGCAAATTAAATGTTCCTAATCTCTTTGTAGTGCTGATTTCATGTTTGTTTGGGGCCTTTTTTTTGTAATATATGTGATATATGTCTGTTTTAATATCATATATCCTGGTTTTAGTTTCATTAGTGATTATTAATTCTCTAAGTAAAGATAAGTAATTCTCCTGAGTCTGTCCTAAGTTAGTCTTTGCAGAGTCACCCATTTTGAAGCCACATTTCAAAGTTTGGAAAAAGTACACACAGCAGCTTTTCCTAATTATGTGTTGAATATACGCTAAATAATGCACCATATGCCGAGTCTCAGAGGCACAGCGTCTCTGGAGGATCTTAAATTCTCTGTGCTCAGTGGAAGTAAATTTTAGCTGTTCCTGTGGGTAAGCTTAGATGTGCAACCAAACTGACAAATGAAAACAAATGGTGCCGTGCATTTTCAAGTGCAAAGGATGGTTCAGTTCCGCTGGACAAACAACACAAAGCCACGCAGAGACACAAAAGGTGTCCAGGCTGTTGAAAATGAGGAGAAAGAATGTTGAATAATTTCATTTGGAAACATGCTTACCTCTCACATGGTTAAGATTCTGGGTCTTGATGCTCTGCAACAAATTAGGACACGGTGGAGCGCCTGGTATTTGTTCTTTCTTTAAGCCACACAAACCAGCAGCATTGTCTTTCATTCCTGACATAAAACCACATTTCTCTGAACCTGAAACATTGGCATTTGATGAATGGCAGGCTGTTGTTGTGCTCTGCATGTTATTCCTCTTGGCAGTAGTTCTGTAGCCTCTCTCTTTCGAAAAGTATGAGAATTTCTTTGCCCTGCTGTGATGGATATAGATTTTCTCTGTCAAGTCAGATACCCATCACACTCAGATATCTGAACATTTCACATATAGAACTCTGAAAGATTTGTTTACATGGAGTAAGGTGTGCACATTAAATGAATAGTTGACATTTGGAGAAACACATTTATTTGCCTTCTTGCTGAGAGTTAGATGAGTTTGTTGCCACTCAAATGGGAAATGTTAATTTAGCTCAGCATAAAAACTGCAAAACAGCTAGTTCTGTCTAAGGTTAAAAAATCAAACAAGACACAGCATGAACTTCAGAGGTGCTGGTAAGCAGATTTTGTTTAACATGTTTGGACAGAGCCATGCTAGCTGTTTCCCCCTGTTTCCAGTCTTTATGCTAAGCTAAGCTCACCTGTGGTAACGACCTCATCCTACTCTCAGTAAAGTGCATTTCTCAGAATGTCTCTCATCAGCGTGATTTTTGCCTCCATGTGTCCACAGAGTCACTTATTGCAGTTTTAATAATGTAATAATATTTATACTTGAATAGGTTTATGTCATGTATATACTGAATGAGGCTCTTACACTACACACAAACTATTTTTTGCCCATTGGGTCAAAGCAGTCATCATAAAGGTCATTCAGATTTCATATATCATTGTGTAGCATTTGGGAACAGCTGTTGGCTCAGTTGGCTATTTTTGCTGCGTGTTTCCATGTCCTAGGTGCCTTTTACCACAGCCACAAATGGGGTATTATGGTAATTTACTTTCTCTATTTGCACACCACTTAGCAGACTGAGGCTCCCAGCCAAAATGGCTTAGTGGAAGCATATATTATTACTGTGAATGCACTTTTGACTTTAGGCATCTACAATCTCTAACAGCCAAAAGAGCCACATAGTAGCAGCAAAGGGTTTATTTATATATATGTATATATATATATATATATATATATATGTATATATGTATATATATCAACTAGGCTAAAAATACGAATAAAGCACACAAGAATCACTGCGATCTATTCATGGGTTCTGACACTTTCTATTAGCGTCAACCACTTTGAGCGCAATTGTGCCTTGATTTTCCATGTGACAGGAAATAAAATAGAACGCATGGATTTGGTGCAACATTTACCATGTCTTTCTCAACTTTTCTTTTCATTCATCATCTTAGGCTACAGTGCCCATAGAACTGAATACATCGCCTTGAACAACAACCTTTATTTCTGATGACGTGGACATGAATGACTTTGTCGCTGCATCACAGAGAATGAAGATAGTATTGATTTTGCTTTAAATTGTGTAGCTTGCCATGTTTCTTTTTATGATGGAGGAGACATACTGCACTTCATTGACACCTAAATCCAAAGTCATATCTGTTTTATGACGGTAAATCTTTCATTCTGTCAGAATGTTCTTGTAAATTAGTTTGAATGTTGAATGTCCAGTATATGGATACACATGACCACATGCTTGAAGTACATGTATTTCTAGGGCAGGGCTGGAATTAGCATCTCTGCCTTGGTGTCTACAGCCATCTGTTTGAGGAGAGAAGACATCTATAAGTAAAGAACTCCTGAACAGCATTGTTAATAAGGTTTCTGAGTGCATGTGGAAAAGCATGCCTGCCAATTTAATTGCATTGGTAAACAACAAATTTAGTTCTATGGCTAGTTAGTTTTTGACAAAATATACAATGCAAAATAAGAAGAGTTCCACCTCTGCACTCATATACTGATTCATACTGGATCCATTAAATTTCTAAATTGCTTAGGTTTTATAATAATCCCTTTCACCTCACATGGCACTGACACACTGCTTCAGAGCAGGCTAATGTTTTTTTGGACAAAGTTTCTCTAGAGACGCTCGTCTTCTGTTATCTTTCTGTATCCTGTACCTGTAATGGGAGCCCTGAAGCTGTATGTTCCCCATCATCCTTCCCCATGTCCTGCTTTCGATTCTCCTGAGCCTCTCACACGGCTCTATTGCCTCTTTGCTTCATGCTTGCACAAACGCACAGCTGAGTTGCATGATCCGAAAGTTCAAAGATACACAGCGTACATGTGGGGACATCCAATGGGGACAAAAGGTCTGAGTCTGTGACAGAGCGACTCACGGTGGCCAGCTGTAATTGTGTTTGCCTCACAACTTTAACTTGTATCATAAATTATCCACAGCGCTGTACTGATGAAAAGCGGCTGAAAGCAAAAAGAAGTAGGTTTTACCACTGCGATTGGCAAAGGAAGCAGGCTGTTCCTTCGGTTCGGTGTGTTGTCTCTGGATCCCAACATATTGAATGTGAATGCATATTTCATGACAGAGCTTTGGGAGTGAGGGAGAGGGAAGGGCAGTGAATCAAAGAGAACCTGTGGGGGTACACACAGAGACACAGCACTGTTATCACAAAAGAAACTTGTGTCTTGCATTTTGCATGCAGTTTTATTGTGTCCGTGTGTGGGTGCATATGATAATAAAAAACACTTCTGTGTGGCCTGTGTGTCCATGTGTGGGTGTACAGTATTCACAATGCATGTCTTTATTCAGTTGTCTGACACAAGTGCAGCACATCACAGATGTAACTGCGGTCAACAACATGTGTTGTGGTGAAGTAATTTATAAGAAGGTTTGGTGAGCCTCTTTACATTGCCACAGGGCTCAAGGAGCGGAGGGATAATAGGATTCAGACAGAGGTGTCTTTGGGGTTGACAGGAAAGCTGCAGCCTGTCAGATGATGAGACAAAAATGTCAGATTCCTATGCATAATGATTCATCATTAATGCAGATGTTAGCACAGAAGGGAAAGGCTGCGGGGACAGGAGGGCCACGCTCGGCTATTTACATTAACTCTGTGACCGCGCATTTGGAGCATACAAGAGGAATGTCTTTAGAGTGCATTAATGGTGTGCAGAGATGAGTAACTCTGTGTAATGGAAGCTTAATTACTTCCTGTCACATGTGCAGGTTCCACAGCTGCTTTTATTATGTCGATACTTCAATGCCTTTATAAACCACACATTTAGAGACACCCATTAACCTGGAGATGAGATCATCATTAGGAGCATGTTTGATTAACCAATTTGCACAGTCAACTAAATAAATTACCGTTTGCTTTTATTATTCCCACTTATCAGCATATAAAACTACTTACGATCCGCCAGGCGAGGTGCAGTATCTGTAGCACTGGCTAACCTTTTCATTCATTCTGTTTCACATTAAAAGTAAACGTCACACTGCTGCTTCACGGCCTAAAAACTGTGCGGTGACATTTTGCTGACGTAACCTTCGTGCTGGTACCGCCCACCTTTCTCAGTATTATACTTTACTGTTCCATTAAAGTTACCGAATATAAATATATTTGTGTGCCAGTTGAGTATCAACTGGACAGCTTGGGTTCACGCTGCATGTCAGGAAGCATCTGCCTTGTCAGCTCCAAAGGTGATGATCTAAAGCTGATTCTCCCATATGACCGCTGGGGTGGCAGGGCATCTCTTCTATACACACTGGGGACGCACATGTACCATTTTGCCACCTGAGCTGAGATGATACAGATCGGTCAGTGTTTCAGTGGCCATCTGGACAGATAACCCACCAACTCTGAGAGGATGTGAATGGAGGAGTTCTTCTCATATTCTGCATTTAGCCTCCAGCTTTAGAATAAAATATTGAAACCATATGTTGGAAGGACAGACATCTTTAGGTCCTCACTGCTGTGAGGAAGATAAAGCTTTACATTATGTATTGTAACATCTATTGGGATTAAGCAGACACGCTACACTAAAAGCGAAACAGTTTTAAGACATTAAAGAGTAGTGCACTGGAGGAAAGCGTTCAGGGAGAGCACTGAACTCCTGATTGCATTAGCTGATTGGTATCAGCCGCTTCATTCATGCTCTACAATCTCTGGCTGCTTGACTACCAGCTGACTAGTAACAGCTGTACAACGTGGTCATTATAACTTGAAATAATAGCTTTTAGCTTATAGCTTGACATAAGTGTCATAAATGTGATTTTGTAATGTTGAGTGCTGAGATAACTGTGGTTTTCATAATTTAGATTTTATGACGTTGACGGGGATCCAATTAGGGCGCTGGAGGCATCATAATGGACACAAATTTACTTGTATGTCTACTTTTCTCTTTGACCCAACACATACAGTGCTATCATAATGTGTGGCGGGATAATTGAGCCTTGCGGTAGTGCAGGGAGGCACAGAAGTAGTCATGTGTAGTTCCATAGTCTACCATGCAATAATAAATGTTCATGACCGATCTTGTACAACAAGACAGTCCACAAAAACAGGTATGGCACTTATTAATTCTGCATACACTACACTTCTGCATTACCTGCTACTTTGCAAATTAACTCCCTCCACCTCCAAAGCCTACTGCATCATTAGCATTCAGGTGTGGATCTCTACAGTATATGTCCATGTTGATTCAGCGTTGTGTATCTCAGAGGGGTTTTTTTTGTTTGTTTGTTTGTTTTTTAAATAATAGCCACCATAAGGGAGAAGGTGGTACTGTGACACAATGTTCTGTATTCTCTTTAAAAGACTTTATTTCATGTATTTTTTAGTTGCAACAGCTCCCCTCAGTAATGGTAGTGCTATAATTTAATTTGAATCGTTCCCTCTTAATTTACAGCAGTGTCTAGAGCTCCAGATTAATTGTCACCGATACAAAGTTTACAAGAGCAATGGCTGTACGTTGTTTTTACTCTGTGCATTTCATAGATGCTTTATTGTGTTATGATTATGTATGTTCTCAGTGTAGTTTTAAATTTGTTTAAATTAAGATTATGCTAGCAGTTAGCACAACCTTATTAAACACTGTTAGCATAGTTAACGTCATATTCTAGAAGAATAATGTTAATTTATATTTATGCAGCTATATATTACTTATAGAGTAATTTGGTAAATATCCTGTAAGGAACGCAGTTTGTGATTTGTGTACTTTTGTGTACTTTTCTTTTGCAGTTTTATTCAAATTCATGCAATCTGCATCGACACTGTACAACAGAAATAAATGGTGGAAAATGCTTTTAATGGACGGAGTTTAGCTTGCTGTCTAACTTCGTACATCATTAAACACGTAGGGAAGACAGTATACACAAGTGCAGGTAGTCATTTGTTTTGTCTGTAAGGACATATTTTATCACAGACAGTCTCATACTTAAGATAGAGATGGGACATAGTCGTTAAAAGATAACTGCTGTCGTACTTCAGCAAATATTTTTCTTTCACTGTGTCAAGTTCAGTTGTATATCTCTATAGCAAACTATTATGAAAGGACACCACACTTGACATTACAAGGTTAGAAAAGCTCAGTCAAATCAGATTTTATTATGTGAAAACATGTATGCATGTACGGAGATATCTAGGCTCTGACATCTTCGTAAGCTTTGCGGAAAAACATCCCTAAAGCCAATACACAACTGCATAATAAAGATCTGGTCTGCAGTGAGCCAACTGGAGACCACTCCAAAACAACAACCTTGGAAAAAATGCAGCAAAATTAACTTAGCATGAAGCAGCATGAACGCATCATAATGCACATTTTAATCAACAAGAACAAATGAGCACAGCAACATTGCAGCATTAAATCGTAAAGATTTTTGCCAGGCACACAAACAAAAACAGAGCCAAAACAATATTTTAGCTAACTAACAATACTTGAGCTTTAGCTTTGTGAATTTAGATGCGTCAGCCACGGGCTGCTGGCAAGACTAAAATATTTTGCTTTCAGCTTGAGGTGCATGTTTGAAGCTGGCAGACGATGCGACATATGGCGTCACTAAATACCGGCAGCAGGGAGCACACCACAAAATGTCTAGTGATATTCCCCCACAATGCCGTACTAGGGTGACATGATTTGGCTGCTAGCAGGCAAGCTTGCTTATAAAATGCTACACAAGCAGCAGCCGGTATTGTGGAAGATACTTTAAAACTGTAACTAGTGAAGCTACATGCTACTCTGCATACTCGGAAAAAGAAGCTTAAAACATTAAAGTTATTTCACATTACGAAACTCTACTGCAAAGCAAGTTTAGCTAGCTTCTTGAAACATTATACCATTAGATACTCAGGCAGTATTGGCAACAAAGCAACATTGTTGAGAGTGGACAGCTTAAATACACAGCCTTTTTGCAAAGGGCACCTTTGAGTATTTGACTCAAATAGCTCCAAGCGTTTTCTCCATTTGTACAGAAAAGATTCATTTGAAGCACTGACCAATTGATTTCGCTTTGTTTTCATCTCTCACCCAATATTGTTTGTCATTGTTGTCATTGTGAAACAACAAGAAAAGTGCAGATAGTGACACTGTGATCTATGTTGCGCTTTTTGTGTCATCATTTCACTTTATCCAGTTGTTTATCTTCTGTCTTTTTGTTTAAGTCATCTCCACCCTCTTGAACCAAAAAATATCTAGTATGAAGGACTCATTTCACTCACTTTTAACAGATCGATGCACCCTGAACGAGTAGTGAGAGAAATTCCCAGAGAGAGAGCCAGCCATTTTTTATCCTGCATTATGTGCCCTGTGTGTTGCAGTCAAACCTGTTTCACCCACTACAGAGAACTGCTATAAATGTGCTAATTTCTTTTCTGTTCTGAACTGCCTCAAGGTAGCATTATACCAGAAATTATTTTTACAGTAGCAGTTTGACACATTGATTAAATGTGTTAGAACTGAACATAGCTGTTAAAGTTGTACTGTATGTTACCTCGGTGCACTCAGCGATGCTGGATAACTTTAAAATCCTCTGCGAGGTCATTGGTCTTGTTGAGCTTTACATAAATTCACCAAAAAACGAAAATATATGTAGAAAAATTCCTAGATACGATACTTTGCAGACAAGGTGCATCCTGTTTACAAAACAACCTGCAAGACTAATTTGGCTGTTTGTGAAGCACTGCGAGACCTTGTTTTCTCCCTCACAAAATGTTGTTTATTTTGTGGTTTTGTAGCAAACAGTGAAAAGATAGATAGATTCCTCCCTCCATTTATTTAACATCTGTGAAGATCATGGCTTTGACAGATAGGCTCCTCCACACCCTTTGCTCCGTCTTTTGATGCCAGACATGCAGTGACAGCCAACATAGAAGTGACCCATAATTCCTCTCTCTTCCATCTAGCCTTGATTATACCTGCTGTGGCTGCTGCATCCTGTTTCATCCTGTTATGAAATGTTGCAAAATGAAACTCAATAGGCATTCTGCAACATGAAAGTCCTGTCTGTTCATCGCCTGGTTGCTGTGTTATTTGTAGTAGTAAAAACGTATGGCTTCAAATATAGATTTAGAACATCGGAGGCGTCATCAAAAGAGATTACTGGTTGTATGTTGTTTGACATTTTCTTTATGTGTTGAAATCAGGTTGTCGAGGAGATAATAGGGATTTCCGGCTGCTCAGATAGTAGCATATACCTACATAAAATCATCTTTACGTTCTCATACAATCCAATTAATTTCGCATGTAATCCATTCCATGTCTTGATTCTAGATGATTTTTGTATTTTTGGAATATTTTAAGATGGCAAAGTGACAGTTGGTTCCCTTTCGGTCGGCACACTCGGTACAACAGATCAGTAGGGCACCTCTCTCACCTGTCAGGGCCAATGAGGCTGTTGCCCCGCCTTCCCTTGTGGCTACAAAGATCCTGCACAGTCTCTCTTCCTCAACCTATTTACAGTTAACCCGTCTCTTGCGGGGCCCTTGCTTGCCCAACAGGCGGTGACCTAGCTTTCTAACCAGGTCATCACTATTAATGCTTGGTCCTGCATAGCGCTAATTTAGCTTGCTAACCAGCTGCATTTATTGCCGCTTAGCTTAGCTAACAGATACTTGTTTAGCCTCTCGAACAAATCTGCTACCTCCATACCTGTTTAGCATTAGCTTGCTAAATACTTGCTTGTTTAGCATGCCACAAAGATTTGGAACTCGAGGCCAGGGATGAAGAGGGGAGAGCAGGGCAGTCGTGGAGCGAACAGATGGATGATATCCTCCCTGCCTCTGAGTACGCGGGTATGGAGGAAGACCCAGCTGACTACTGTACCACTAGGTGTACTGTCTGTGTGCTGCTCGACGATGAGCTATCCCGCACCCAGGAGATGACAGCTAGAGCACTGAATCAATCTCTGTGAAGTGCAGTTTAGATTTAGAAGGAGAGATTGCGCTGTTTTTTTTTTTTGTAGCCCAATGGGAAGGCAGGGCCTGCCAACGACAGTCTGATTGGCCTTAACAGGGAGAGGTTTGAGAGAGGTTCTTCAGGTCGGTCTCGTGAGCAGTCCTCATACTGATGTGCTGTACCTTGTTTCCCTCCCTCAGGCAACATTGGTTATATGCACAATCCCCAGTTTTATGGCTTCATGTTATAAGAAGACATATTTTGCACTGTTATTCGTGAGTAATTCACAAACTCATTGAGCCCCTTAGAGTCCCCCACACATCAAAGCTGCAATAGGCCTCCTGCAGATTACTGAAGTGTACTTTGCATTTCTGTCTTTATCAGAGCCTCGCTATTTCCTACATTGCTCACTACTTCTGGGGAGAGGCATGATGAGTAAAAACACCTTCAAATAGGTCAGCAGAGAGACCAATCAGCCGCAGCACCATCTGTCCCTCTAATGACTACCTGGCTGCTCTGTGATGTGACACGGTTGGCTGGAGAGGCGCCACAGCAAACATCCTCTCATTAAGTCTCTGCATTTCTACCCTACTGATGACACATGATCATGTGTGTTTCTTTCTAACGCACATAAAAATACTCCTACCTGCCCCTTCACCAACGGGGAAAAACGAGGTGATGGTTTTATTTCAGTATGTATACATTAAAAAGTCAAGAGCGTCGTCTTTTGTTCTCATTTTGTCTGATAAAATTGGAATGCATCCCTGCACTATCGTCCCATAAGCCTCAGAGAATATTTGCAGTAGCAGAGAAATGATCTACTTCAGTATTTTTATAATTCTGTGAGTGACTCATAATATTTACACTGGCAGAAATAAGATTCCTTTAAACTTATTAAGTTGAATTCAATTGTAGCCATCCTACAATTTTAAAAATGCGTTAAAAAGCTGAGAAGGCAAAGATTTGTCTTTTGTTAATGTAATTTTTGTCAATTAAATGTCACACAGCATACCTTTGTTTAACAGTAGACTAAGATTTTGAGCTATTGCTTTTTCAGATAAAACACCAGTTTAACAAATGATTTTTTTTTATGGTACATTAAATTGCCCACATACATCTTATGTAAATGCACAAACAATTTATTATATCTTCAAATGTATGTCATACTATGCTCTTGTTTTGCAACTCTTACATGCCTGTGTCTTTCATTAAGCCTGTTTTAGTGGAAACTCTACATGGCGGTGAGGAGACAGTGTTAACCACTGGCAGAACTGAAGTTGCATTGTGGTTGCCCGCTGCTCTGAAATACTTAAGATTGGTCTAATGCACAAGATGAATTTCCTTAATGAATAACATTTTACCTGATCATTCACTACCTTGTAAGTGGCACTAAGAGCTCAAACTTTCAAAGTGAAACATTAAGTAATCTCCGGGCTAAATGTATTTTGGGTTTCAGTCCTTCCAGTATTGCAATTGAAATTTTATATCTTAATTTCAAATCACATATCCAGTCAGCCCCAGAGATGCAGACAGGAAGCAGATTCCTATTAAACTGCCTGGTACTGTATCAATACCACATCTTGCAACTGTGCTGCTTAGAGATTCATTAATATTCACATAAACAATTTTATTTCAACTTTGATTGTTAACGCAGTTAATTGCAGTCTGAGTCTGAGTTATGTATTCTTAAATTGGAATAGATCACAAATAGACCTAGTTTACCTCAGCTGCATGACTGACAGCATCTGACTGGTGCTGCTGCTCGTCCACACACATTAATCATGTCAGTGCTGACACAGTACACAGGGGGTTGTTAGCAGTGACTGTCAGTCTTTTAAAGCTGGAAAACAATGTACCTAAAACCAATTTTAGTTCATTTTAATGACTAGCGTTTACACAATACTTTATTTATTTTCCACTGTAGAAAAGTATAAGTGAACCTTTTTTTCATTGACATGTCGGGGCTTAGCTGAACCTGATGATGGCTGGGAGACTGTGTGCCAGGGCTGATGTAGGAATAGCCCCGATCCAATTTATCCCCTGGCTGTGTGCTAATGCCAAGGATTCAGGGCACTCTCTGTAACATTGAACACATCACTCAAAGATGTGCTTTTTTTGACATTTGAGAACTGATTCTTATATGTGCAGTTGGCATTTTGTGTAAGATAATCTTCTGCATAATAACGTCTAGCTGGAAGCCCTGAAAATCCTCGTCTGTGCTGTTTTCATTATCTAGAGCATGGAGTAAATACTTAATCTTAATCAAAGGTTGTCAGTCATGTTTGGGATATATTATATGTTTGCAAAACATCTTAATTTGAGTCTTGCTCCTTACTTTGCTGCATGTACTCTGCTGTGTAAGGCTGCCGTTTGTGTATATTTTTCTTATTGTCGACAAATCCAACAATGCAATGATTATGCGTCTCCCATTCATTCCTACTGAAGGTCACAATTCTATAGTTATATTTAAACAAGGTATAATCATTTCCTAAAACACATGGGTCAGGTATCTTTCAGGTTAAATTAATGTTACTCACACAGGTTTAAATAGTTTGCTGGGGACTATTTTCAGCTGTGGATTAATACAAACTTGGTTCTCTGGTAGGTATTTAAGGCCGCAGGATAGTATAGGTGGGACTTAGTCAAAATAAAGCCAGTGCAACGGTGTGGCTGACTGATGTGAGATGGCAGTGAATTGAAGTCTGTGGCATAGAGGAATAAGCTACATCAGGCTTTGACTACACAGGGAATTCCCTTGTCAGTAGGATTAAGTCATTGTATGTGGGATGGATACAGAATAAAGAATAAGGCCATCTTATCATTTAATTGGTCAAACACTAACTATGCAGCATTTATGCAGTAGACAGTCAAGAGGATGGATGGCTGAATGGCTTGTACTTACGGTTGCTGTCCCCACTGTCATTCAAATAGCCACAAGGCTTCCCACATTAACATAATACCAGTAGTTTCAGAGTCACTATGGAAACAAATCAGTGTTCAGGATGTAAAAGAAATTCTCGGTTAGATCATCATCTTAAGGCCGTCTAGTGCTTTTACTGAAAAATGTCTTGGACATATTATTACTTGTTTGTTTAGGGCTGAGCTGTTTTGCTGCTACGTAAACGTATAAATAAACACTACGTTACGTATAAACTCCTGCCAGAGCTTATAGACTCACATGTTCATTCCTTGGGTGAGTTAGATGGAGGAATCTGTTGACCGGTTGTCTGTTTAACACATCATTTCATCTAGCAGCACCTAACTATAATGTATGTATGACAAGTTATTTGAAGTATCTTTTAAGGAATTATTTGCAAAAGAAGAACATTAAAGCCAGCAAACCTGTAACCACAACCGCATACATATGGGATGGGCTGAAAAGTGAAGATCATGGATTTCTCTGCACATTTCAAAGGCTCCTCTATACAGTATTTAAGTTTCAAGATTATAGGTTAAAAGATGAGACGGCATTCTCATCAGTATTTCTTTCTTTTTCTGTTGGAGAGACAGCCACTGGGTTTGAGAGGGAATCGGAGGTTTGCAGTTTGATTGCTGTTCTGTGCAATGCAGCGTCCTGTTTAATTTAGTGTGTTGGCCTCAGTAATGAGGATGCTTCACATCATATTAGTTGGAACAAACGATACAGAAAGGGACAGGACAGAACTCGTACCATGAGGACACAGGATAAAAAGAGACACAGTACAGCCACCAACCAGATGACAGTAGTTTCTTGTTTGTTGGGTTGAGTCACTTTTGTTCTTCAGTGTTTCCCAGGGAGGATTATTGTATAAACTACAACAAAAGAAATACTTCGATTTCTTGTTGACTTATTTAATTTTATTTTTTGATAAAGACTCCAAAACACCTACCCTACCCTGCCATCTGTACTCCTGTAAATTATCTGTACTAAATACTGTACACTATAACATTATTTTAATCAACACAAACATCAACATTTGTGGTCATACATTTTATGCTCATCAGTACTTTGGTAAGATTGTACTTTCATCTTTCAGGCAAAGTAACGGCTGTTTCGGCTGAGACATTAAAGTTTAGTATCAAGTGTCTCCTCTCCCTGTAGTGTATTTTACTACAAGGAATCATTTGTTGGACAGTTGGATAGAAATACACCCCTGGTCCAAACAGAACATTTCCACCACAGATTCAAATTGAAAATCAGGACATTCTCATTTCTGTGCGGAAAGCCTCTTGTGTGAGAAGCTGAGCATCAAACATTTGCAGGCATGGCAGTGAACGGGAGGTGTGAAAGCATAACTCAAACCAAATTCATGCAAATGCCAATTGTATAGATTAATTTCGAACAAATGAAATAGCAGGAGCCTCCGTGAGGAACTTTGCCATCTTTGTTTTCCTTCCACTCCTCACCCAGATAAACTTAATGTAGCATTTTAAAGCATCTGGAGCTTTACAAGCTCGCTAACTTCTGAAGAGTAAAAACAGTAGTCATTTGCACTTTATCAGTCACCTAAAATAATTATTTTCCCATTATGAGCAGCGGTGGCTTGCTGCAAAGTGGATGAGGTACAAGGCCTAAAAATATCTAAAAGTAAAATAATAATAATGATTGGTCAGTCTTTTCTTTTTCTTTGCAATTTAGTTACAGATTTAAAAACTTGAAAAGGTTTTTTAATTATTCAGGTCCTTAACTACATTCTGACACAATGTACTCATAACCATCTCTTGTTTTTCTGTCAGTGAACAAATCAGTAATTATTAGTACAATGAGATCAATAATCAGTTAATTTACCATATCATATTCACCTATTGATTTATGTATTGCTCATTATTGTGTCTTCGCTATGTGGCCATTACAATGTTAAATTAACAGCCAGTTGTACAATGCAGAGATAGCAAGCAACACATTAGTTCACAGAGCAGTTGATCTGATTGATGCAGGGCAGTCGACCCCAGTGATGTACAAATTCATGAGGCTTTCTTAATAGAAGCATGGGTATTAACAGTACCATTAGTATATATGGTATTTCTATCGAACCAGCAAAGTGTAATAAATAGTAGAATCCATATTCATAGTCTTCTAACTGTCTGTCATAAATTGAGATATTAGTATCGGTTACTTGCTCATTTTGTGGCGAGGCAGCTGGTTGCTATGCATTGCTGGTAATGAAGAAAAAGGTTGCATTTCAGTTCTCATATTTCTTGACATTTTCCCAGCGCCAGTATCCACCGCTGTTGCATTAAATATCCATCACGCCAGCTGTGTGTAAGAGTGACACGTCTCCGGGATGTTGTACAGGCTTCCAGCTGAGCCCTTAATTTATGAAGCAAAAGAGAGCCAGAAGTAGCTCTCTGCAAGTCGTCATTGTTTACACTAAGTTTCCAAAGTAGCTCATCAAAAATTGAGGAGGTAGTTGATGGTTTAAAACTGGCAAGAAGATATATTTTGTGTCCTTTACTGGCATCAAGGTGAGCATTTTTATTCTGTGTGCAGCATGCACCACAGCGTGTCTTTGGGGAAGGGAACAAAGAATAGAGGGCACTGGGCAGCATCTGTTCAGGGAGAAAGAATGCTGGCATCATCCCAGCAGCAAACCAGCTCCCTGTTTGTCTGCAGCTCATCCTGACTCATCGCTAATATTTTTCGGTAACACCTGATGGCAGAAAGGTGCAAGCGGTCCCCGGGGTAACCACTGAGTAAGGATCTTTGACTCTGCTCTTTATCCCCCCCTTTAGTTCCTTCATCACCGTTATTACTCCTCTGGCACCGACATCCTGCCTGCCTGTCATCTTCCAGTGAAACCTAGAAATGAATCTTATTGTTTCAGACACAACTAATGATTTATTTACAGCCTCTGCTTGGCCCAGGCTTAAAATGAGAAACAACAGTTTTACCAGCAAATGTCTGAAGGTTGGATCTCTTCACAATCTCCACATTCTGGCTTGTTAATAACGAGAGTCCCACCGGAGTGGAGGTTGCCCGAGGACAATAACATGCAAATGAACAATTAAATATATTGGAATCAACTCTTATTCATAATATAGCACAACAAACTGTCCAGCACAGCGATGCAAATAATACTGCAACCTTGTCTCCTAGAAATAACGTTTATATAATACTGATTTGTTTTTCCACATACATTATAGGGAAGCGTCATTGCTGCCTGCATTATGATCAGTGGCAACATTTTTTGATTTGTTTTGTTTTTGTTTACAACTTTATTGACAAATCAGAGCAGAGGAATGAGTGACATAGTTCTGCACAAACATATCAGTTCCAGATAAGTCAGGGACATCATAAAAACAGACTAAATAAACTGTAATAACAAAGTCTTCCAAAAGGGTAGCATTTTTTTGTGCTTTTTGATAACAAAAATTGTTGAGATACATGCAAGTTCTAGCCAGCAACCATTGATTTTGCCAGCTGGAATGGCAGTCAGTTTTGACCAGCTTTAACTAACTAGGCCAATGTTAGTTTCGTGAGTGGTTACAAACGCAGTCTCCTTCTGACTTTTTAATGTTTCCAGCTGGCTCGTTCGCTAGGTTACTACTGTAAGTAGTAAACCGAACACCCTAACGATTGCAACTTACGTTAAAGCAAACAAAACACACTGTTTAATCCATTCCTTACATTTTTGCTCAAAAGTTGCTCAATCCCAGTTCACACCACTTTGGCATGTAGAGAAAAATCAAGCTTGACAGCCTGCGCATAGTTATGCAGCTAGTAAATAGTCAATTCTTTTGAAGTTTCTTACATTTTACTGCACCCTCAGTGAGTGAGAAAATAATCCAATGGAGTTAAATCAGCCATGCACTGCCATTCCCTTTTGATTTAAAGCAGAAATATATGTGATAATGAAACCCGAAGAAACACTCAACAACAATTACTGTGTAGTATTGTTTTGTGTTGCACTTTACTTCCTTATTTCAGCCTATATGCGTGAAAAACAATTGTTCTCGCTGCAATCAGCCCATTAAAAAGGCAATCCTGCATTTTACTGGAATTATGTATGCAGTGTGTAAACAGTGGCGAGCAGTCCTCAGTCCACCAAACAAATCTGTGTTTTAGAGATATTTAATTAGAGTATCAACATTTATTAACTGACACTCATTTTTTCTTCAAGATGTGATACTTGAGGGATTTCAGCTCTCCCAATGGAATAAAGTAACTGTGAAGTTTTATGTTTTTCACTCTATCAAAAGTTTTCATTCAGCTTAATGTAGCTTCACTGATTTAATTGCCAGTATATATTTTCCTCCACTGTTTAGCTTGCTATAATAGCAAAACACTATTTAGATCAAGCCCTAAGCATAAAATATGTAAATGGCAATATTCCCCTAATGTTTCAGTCAGGGAGCAATAAAGAAAAGACGTGAGTTTGTGGGAAATAGAGAATCCGATTCTTTTGTTTGTCTGGTTTATAAATCAAATCTTATCTCCCTCTGGTGTGATGTGGAACCCTCCAGTGCTTTTACAGTGAGAACCGATTTTTCAGTGAACTAGGAGAAATCTCGTGCCTAGCAGTTAAACTCTTGAACTGAAAAATATGTTCACGGATTGTGAATTATTCAATGACGGAGGAAAAGTAGATCTGCTTTTAAGAATGTGTAAGTTGTTAATTTAACTTTTTTGTGGTAAAAATCGTATCAGACACAAATTATTATTCGAAGCTGTTCAAATATGTCTTTAACATGTCTTTTTACAATAACAGTTTATTGCTGGTCCTTTTCATTTCATTTTAGCTGTTTTTCATTACAAAATATCCTTTTTCTAAAATCTGTTTTTATTTCACAATGCCACTTTTCATCATAAAGTCTTGGCCTATTAGTCACAACAAACAGGGTAGGAGCCAGTTATGTGATTAGCTGTTGCTTCAGTCAGAATTACTGGACATACCATGAGAACAGATTTCGGAAATAAAGGACATTTTGCAATAAAAAAAACAGCTGGAATGAAATTAGATGTTTTAATTGTTTTGAGTTCATATTGAATACGTTGGGTCAGCAGCTTGGGGGAATAGACTCACAGTAGCAAAGAAAAAAGGGACAGGACCAAAAAAATAAATAATGATATAGATGTCACTAGAGTATACTAATACATGAATGATCTACCAAGGCTGTCTTCGAGAACAATTGCACATTATTTAGAAGGAGTGGAGGTTTTTCTCAGTTGATATACCGAAGCCGTCTGTGTTTCCAGAACAACAGATCTTACAGTGCACAGCAGTCTTTCTGGAATGGAGATTTATAGAGACAGAGTGATGAAAAAGCTTTACAGGCTCATTCTTGTTTAAGGGATCTGAAAATTGTCTTTTCAACGTGGCTTTTTGTCTCTGATTTGTGTGTTTTATATACCAGAGTAACAGGAAAATGTCTCATAAAATATAGATAAGTGCAAGTAAATGTTGTGAAAAACACCTTTAAATGGCTTTAAAAATGTGCAAACGGTCACTCTCCTGTCTTTTCCAAGGTCAATGAAATCTCAGCTGGGCTAGATGTAAGATTGTATCACTTGCTGTGCTACAATTTTCATTGTCTACACAGATATAAATCTATCATTTTTCACACATCTCTGCTCCATCAGGCCGTCCTGTCATCAGTTTTTCAGATATCATTAAGTTATTTGTTATTGTGAAAGAATTCACAGAGGCTTGTTCCACGGTAGTGTAAACCACATTTAAAATTAAAAGTCAGAGGAGAGGACTGATTGAAAAAGGAATCCAACCTTCATAATGTCATCCACATATTACTGAACTCTAAATATAAAGCCGCAGATGTGTTTGTATTAAAACAGCATGATGCAGGTATACTGTTAATGATATATTTAAATGCAAAGCATGTATTATTAAAATGAACCTTGTTATCTCTGACGTTCTGCTATTAGTGTGCTGTGTCATTAAAAGTATAACCAGTGATATTCAAAGAGTGTTTTATCAAATATAAGCCAATGTAATCAATTTACATTTTCGTCAATTTTGTCAATACTCCAGCTTTGTTTGAACCAGTTAATTCAATCTGACAATCTATTAGCTCTGAGACGTCGTTATTGGAAAAACACTTTAAGGACCTGTCTATTGATGGTCATGGGGCCATGAATCAAAACATTTTTGTTGTGTGCAGAGGAGAGCGTAATAGCCCTTTTTAGAAACCAGTCCACCAAACAGTCAACCCAGAGGCTAGGAGAAAGAAATGTCATGTCTTGATGAATGGCTGTCTTTGTGCTGTGCTCCCCATATAAGTTTACCCCTTGCTATATAATAAATCATGATAAATTAGGTCTCTGTTAGTAGTATAGGCAAATTATTTTCTCATTTTATCCCCCTCCCTGTTGTGTTTCTGGTGCGACTGTGTTCTTCCCCATATAGACTGTTTGATATTTTACTACCCTTTCTGCCAGTCACTGGCCCAATCTGGTCACACGGATCAGGAGATTTTATGACTGACTCTCAGTGTGACATCCAGTGTTATGGAGACTGATTGTAATAATAGCTCCACAAAGGTCTGGCGGCCTGCCTGTAGGCTCTGCTCCATGCTACAGTAATTTTGAGCAGCCATATCTCGGCTTCCACAAATGCAGACAACCAGAGACTGAAACTGCAAGGGCTCTGTAACAAATTACAGAGCTACGATAAAAGAATCTGGGGCATAAAGTTCACGAAGTATCTTATCTTACCACTAAGAGTGGCGCTGAATGCAGCTGAAAGTTTCCTCTCAAGAGCTATATGCTAAGCTGGTGAGAGCAACTTTTCTGAGGGACTCCCAAGCTAAGAGAAGGGGCGGGGTCAAACACGTTGCTATAGATGACATCATGTTTTATGAATGAACTTACTCACTATGTACACAGTGAATGTGTGTCGGTGAATGTGAAATTAAATATTAATTAATAAACAGGAATGCAACAAAGAACATGTAGATGGATATAATGCCAATTGTCTCGTGTATCCAGCAGGAGATATAAAACCTGATCGTTTTATGTACACTTAATATAGTAATTCATCTGCATTTTTCCAGAGTCACAGTAGTGGAGAGCTGTGCTAACCATCATCTCCAGTGTTTTGAATTGTTTTCATTTGTGGGTGAGTTAACTTGATCCTTATTAACTCACCTGCCATAAAAATATGCCTTTAAAAGGAAATTATCGCTATATTGTTCCAAGACACTGAACAAGGCCCATTAGATGCAGCAACTGACAGACTGTGATCAGGTCATAATGTGACTTAAAATCTTCCGGACCTCTAGACTAATGAGCTAGTTTTAGCACAAAAATGCTGTATTAAATATTATTAGACTAGAAAGACTAAGAGTCTACAGCCATGCTCGCAGCTGTATGAGGCTGTACATAGACACAACGGTGCTTCAAGCTAAAGGCTAACGTCAGTATGCTAACATGCACACAGTAACAACGCTAATGTGCTGATGTTTAGCAGGTTTAACTTTGACTATGTTCACCATCTTTAGCATGTTATCAAGCTAACATTTGCTAATTAGCAATAAACAAACTACAGCTAAGGCTGGTGGGAGTGTCATTAGTTGTGCAGATATTTGGTCATAAACAAGCAAGTAGCAAAAACAAGTTCAAGTTCAAATTTTTATTTTTAGAAGTGTCTCTTTACTCGGCCAATTAGGAGCTACTTTTAGCCTGGGGATGTTTTGTGAATATGTCCTGATTAACAGCACCAACCTAAAGTACTCTGCCACAATATTGATGAAAACTAATTCCACTGGGGTTTAACTAATCAATTACTCTTTTTTCCCCTTTTCTCTTTAAAAGAAAAAAGACTCCCCCAGCAGAGTGAATTACTTTTTCAGTTGAAAAATGGCATATTGTCTCTTTTACCTGTTTGAGGTCAAATGTTTCTTTAGAAACAGTTGCTCAGTGAAATGGCAGTAGAGCAGAAAGCATACTTAGAGTTTTAAGAGCAGATTGTTGCCCAAAAGTCTGGATAATGATCAGTAAAAGGATAACCCTGTTTCCCCTCCTTACAGTTTTCTACTGTATCCATTCTCCCCCTTATATCTAGCTCGTATCTCACCGTTTTAAGACTGATATATGCTGCAACCTGATTCCATGGCAAATACACCTATTTATATCTCTGTTTCACACTCAGAGATAAAACACACACAAAAATGTCTGATGTTGAAATCTAAAGTGATGCGCTGAATAAATAATGCACGGTCATCATGATCATTATAATCACAGACTAGTGACTCATCAGTTGGTTTTGATTGTGTGACAGTAAAGAGACGTGACAGTACTGAGCCGTCACTCCGGTTTGTCAGTACATGAGTCACCGCTGTTCATAGACAGTGGAGAAACAACATTATATCATTTCTCTCACTTCAGTTTTGCGTACGCATGGAGCGTTTATAGTTCATTCTGAGCTAATTAATGTAACACATTCAGAAGTAGTATAATGTGCTATCTTCGCCATCACCCGGAGTCAAATTGAATATAGATGCACATGAGAGACCCAGACCAACTTAGTGATGTTTGTTCTGAAAAGCCACTGGAGGTTATGTTTTACAGACTGGCAGCTGAATGAGCTGTCAAATAAACATTGCCTCAGTTCTGTCTCATAAATATTTTTGCTTCAGTTAGGAAAGTGAGATTTCAAGGTGGCAATGTGGGACAAAGTGACTCCATGCTACCAGCTGACCCTGGTGATCGTGTATTTGAACATGTGAACATGTGCATACAGTATGTGCCTTGTTTTCGTGTAGGTTTCTGTTTTCACTATGTTATTAACCTCAGAGCAAACAGTCATTGCTTTGTCTTCCTCTGTTATTCTGTCTTCACTCCACCTGACCCTCCTCCATCTTCTGGTATTAGAAAATATTGGTGTCTATGTGTATTTCTCGCATCTCAGGAAAGTGTTGTTAAAGGGAACGATTGTTTGCCTCTCTAAATCCTATGAGATCTAAACAGTCATTTCACAAGAGGAGGAGAAGTCTGATATAGTGAGGAAATACTCTCAACACAAGAGTTTAACTGAAAGACTCTAGGGAAAAGGCTTCAGTACAAAATAAACTGAGAAGTAACAACATTTGGAAGGCAGTCTGATAATCTGCTGCTCTGAAATCTATTCTGAAACTGACACCAAATAAACAGTATAGATGTAGTGGCAGTGCAAGATTAAAAGGTACATTTCTCATAGTCTGCAGGCATAAAAGTCCAGCAAGTTATGTGACAGATTACCTTCTACCAAGAAAAAGATGTGGTTTTCAAAGCATGTATGTATCTTTTTATTGTTAATGTAATGTCAAGGTACACAACAAGGTACCTTGGTATACAATATGAGTATAGACGGCAGGTCATTGCAGCCTATTTTCAAATGGATTTCAAATCATATCATAATGGCTGCATTTCAGACCGGGTCCGGCTTTGAAGATGGAAACGAGTTTTGTTGAATTATGGCCATTCTCCTGTGAAGTGCATCGTCTGATCTGCCTTGCCTGGATGAAATGAAAAGTCACTGAGAGCTTCAAAAGACAGGATACATAGCTGCTTAGCCACCTGCGCAAAAGTACAAAATAAATGCCATCTCCGTGTCCAAGCTGCAGAACCACTGCTCAAAAAAAAAGAGACACGCCAAATTTCTGTCAGCTCAGTAACAAGCAGACAGTATAGCAGTGCAGCATTGAACAAACCGGGAGAAAAGATCACCCCAGGGGGAAAGCTTATCATGGCACGATGTTCCCTTTGTGCCACCATATCATGCTGTCACGCAGAACGCTGCCAACCCCACAGCTCTTTTGAGCCTCAGAACAAGAGAGCTTGTAAATCGTTTTTTGGGGCTTTTGGTTTGAGTTTAAAAGGGCATTTGTCTGCTCTTGTGAAATGTCAACCTGTGCACTAGGATCATGGATTGAATGTTGAAAATGTATTTTGTGAAGCTGTAGTACAAAATCTGTAACTTGTTTACATACAGGCATGAGCAATGAATTCAGTTTATAGTAGCAAAGTCATTCAAACGTGATGTTGTTGATGGCTTTATATTATTATATAACAAAACCGCAGGTGGAATGTAACAAAGTATATTTCACATTGTCATGTACTTAAAGCAGGTATAATATATATTTTAGAATAACAATAAAGTTACATTCGTCAGATGGCCACAAACACAACTCCAAATGAATGATAATGATACTCTAATATATGATGAGAAAATGAGCAATTGTTATAGATAAAACTAACCAATCATAAATCCAAATTTCTTGTATGTGAACTTGGCAATAAATTCAGATTCTGATCATTTATAATAGCGTAGCACTCACAAGGAGCAGTTGTTTGTATTGAGTAGTTTGCTTTTGGTACAGTAGTAACATTTCTAATACAGGGATTACTGTAATAACTTGCAATGGACCTATTTTACATGAGTAAAGACTCTCAGTACATGAACAAAGCAAAATTGGCAGAAAAATATGTTTGAAAAATGCAGTTTGAGTCACTTGCAACTCCCCAATACCTCAGCAACATGTTGTGTTGTGACTGTGCTCTCTGTGCCCTTAACCAAAGTCTGCATCATTATTACATGATCATAACCATTGAGTATTCTGAGTTGTTTGTCACTGAATGTGAAATTGCAAATCATTATCATACAGCGAATTTAGTCTGATGCAAACCACGGCTGTAACACTGTTTGCAGGAAATCCTTACATCACAATGTGTGTTTGAGTCCCAACTAAATTTCAACAATGAATAATATAAATGTGTCTGATGATGAGTCACTTTTACCAGACAGCTGGTGGCCTCACAATCTTTCCCACGTGTTTCAAGCCCTTTTGTAATTTATTAGATATTGATTTCATCTGAGTCCTTTCCTTTCTTCCTCCGACTCGATTTACTTTAAGGAAACAAATAAATTTTCGAAAGGGAGTTATGATGATTTTTGACTCACCCAAATGATAAGTTTGATACATCAAGTTTCTCTGCTGCGTTTTCTACAGTACTTTAAGTTATTTATTATATATACACTACCGTTCAAAAGTTTGGGGTCACCCAAACAATTTTGTGTTTTCCATGAAAAGTCACACTTATTCACCACCATACGTTGTGAAATGAATAGAAAATAGAGTCAA
>JAVQJL010090362.1:0-41967 GCA_036024295.1 Nannoperca obscura | reverse complement strand
ATACGACATCTTGTTGTTTTCGCCCATGATTCTATGCACTTTATGTAAAGCTCTTATTTGGAAGTCGCTTTGGATAAAAGCGTCTGCTAAATGCCTAAATGTAAATGTAAATGTAAAATTGATAGGGAACTTGCAGATACAAGCTCTTTTGTGGTTTTGCTGCTGAGTTAATTCCATCAGTTTCCCTTTACACCTGGGAGATATGTTGGACTCCAAATGTAAGGACTTATTATTATTTCTGCTTTGGTTGCTGATTTAATTAACAGACACACACACACACACACACACACACACACACACACACACACACAGAAAAAGCTGTTCTAGCTAGATTGAGTTAGTTTAGATGCAATACAGTACAGAACATGTGCTTGCTAAGCTCTCTTAACCTCCTGACAGTTCACTAAGACACTCTTGCCTTGGCAGTGTTGGCCTGCAATGCTCCACTGTCACCACCGGTGGGAGCTGCACTAAACGTATTTGGGCCCGATTGGAGAGGAGGAGACCATGTGTGAAATGTAATTTCTGCTCAGAATCATCAAGGGAAATGAGCATGAGCATATTGTGAGAATAAGTGTGAATAGCTGAGGGTGAGAAGGAAGAGATAGACGGAGACAAGACAGAGCAAAATAGACAGAGACAATGTTTGATGCAGTAAGAACAGACAATCCCTGCAGGCGTCTGTCAGCAAGCAGTTATGCAGATCATTTTTTTCTCCCCAAATCTCCAGATGTTTCAAAGACTTAAGTCACAGGTCTGTTTGTCTGTATGGTGTTTATGTGACTCTAGGGCAGAGTCCCAGTCACATCCACTTCTGTTCAACACTAACTTTGACAGTAACCTTGAAAGTTCCTCCTGTCATCAACTGACTTTTTGAGAGGAGACTTTAAAGACTAATGTGGCAGCAGACGAGGCTACATGTTCTGGTTTGTGGTTCTGGTATTCATCTGCAGCAAATATTGTTCCAGCCCTTTATCATGACCTGACTGGACAGACCAATACGTGTCCATGAGGGCGGTGTGGAAAGATGCTGGGAGAGACTGTGGCAACTGTGGGGACGTGTGAGCTCGTCAGTGGGTGTAATAGCCATAGTAGTCTGCATCGCTGTTGGTGTCCTTCTCGCAGACCTCTCCACTGCGCGGAGGCGGGGAGTTTTCAGTGCTGGATGTGTAGGGCGATACCCTCCTCTTCTTGTTGTCTCCCACGCCACCCTCAAACAGGCCTGAGTCGGCCGAGGTCGCTGATTTCACAGAGGGAGGTTCGAGCCAGGGCTCCTCTCCCACCCCCTCTGCAGTGTCCTTGGGCTTGTCCTGAAGAATTGGAGGCTGCAGAGGCTCTAGGAGCGAGGGAGGGTGTAGCCTGGGGTTTCCAGGTGACGTGGAAGAAGATGAGGAGGAAGAAGAGGACGATATGGGTCTAAACCAGCCCAGACTGGGGCCAGGTTTGTTTGGGTGGCTGAGGTACTGAGGGGTGGGCCGGCTGGTGGTCCAGCCCGCTGAAGTGGCTCCTGATACAGACACGCTAGTAGAAGCAAAAGGATGTTCTGGGTAGTAGCTGAGGGCATGGTGAGCGGATGTCTGCAAGGGGAAGGGCTTGAAGAAACCATTTCCGGAGAAGTCACCCTCATAGGAGGAAGTGAAGTCAAGCCGGTTGGGTGGCACGCCCTGCTGAGGTGGCAGGTACCAGCGACCAGGGCTAGAGGATGGGTCTTTGTGCTGCTGGCCCATACCGATGGGCTCGCGGCTGTAGAAGCGACTCTGGGGCAGAGGGCTCATGTATTGCTCAGAGAGGTAGCCTTGGGGGTAGCAGCTCCCTGGCAGCAGCTGCTGGCCCTCTGTAGGGGAGGGGGTGAAGCGATCACAGTCGGGAGGAGCGTACAGCCTAGGCAGGAGGGAGGAGGAGGGGAAGAGAAGAGTGTGAGAAGAGAGAGAAAAAAGAAGGTGTTATTTCCTGCCCAAACCTCAAACTATCAAGCATCTCACAGCCCCTCACACCCTTTCACTGCAGCATGCTTGAGCAGTGCAGTAATTGCATCTATTCTAATATTAAAGTACCAGTAATGATGCAGTCTCACAATTCATGGCGAACAAAAGCAAGGTTTAAATAACAAACTGTTCCATATCTCCTTGAAAAGGAGAGAATTTTCT
Source organism: Nannoperca obscura (assembly GCA_036024295.1). NCBI lineage: Eukaryota > Metazoa > Chordata > Actinopteri > Centrarchiformes > Percichthyidae > Nannoperca > Nannoperca obscura. The sequence continues at coordinate 39,820 of JAVQJL010090362.1, read as the reverse complement.
CATTACAAACGTCACTTTTAGAAAAATAGATTACTTACGTGTCGTAATTGTCGCGGAAACCTTTAGCGAAGGGGTTATGGTCTATTTTCAGCTGAGTGATCTGTGTAAGAGATAGGAGAAGAGCGATGAGAGAATGTAGGCATAGGAAAAAGAGAAGGAGTGAGCAACCACGTAAGAGAAACAAGAGAGCAGGCAGAGAGGAGGTCACTGACTAATAGTTAATGAAGATAATATGCTATTTATTTTTTGGTGTATGAAAGCGAAGGAGTTCCTCTGTTGTGACTTTTTGATGCATGCATGCATAAACCTCTGCTCTGACATGAATCATTGAACTCTACCTCATTAAGATGGTGTTACAGAAGTTATAAGAGGGGTTGCTATGGTGCTGTGACCTGTGCAATTGTAGAATAAATATATGTAGGCGTAAATAAAATAAAGTAAATAACAGATCCCTTCTTGTTGGTCCAAAATGTGACAAATGTGTTACAGAAACAAGAAAAGTGTTTCTTCTCAGGCTTCGTCATTCAGACTGAATTAAAAGCACATAATAACACATTAATATCTCTTTTTTACATACAAAACCTTCCTGTGATTGATGTGACTTACATCTGCGTTCTGATAAGCGGTGACAGCGATAAACTGAGTCTCCGGGAAAATGAAGGTCTGAGCTTTGGATGAAAGGAAGGGATCCTCTGAGCCGTCCTCCTTAACCTCCACGATGTGAAGACGAGGCTGGTACTTATGGAGAGACTGGAGCACGATCATCTGGAAAGGAGAGACAGGCCGGGACAGGGGCATTGAAAATCTAATATCAATTATAACAATGTGATTCTTTTTTTCAGAATATTGGCCTTTATCAGATTGATAACAGTAGAGAATCAGACAGGAGGGCAGATAGAGAGAACAAAGCGGCGAGTATGCTGCTGATAAACTGTGCATCTTAGAACACTTTTCCACTGTGACGCTCAGTAATGTGATTTATTTTGATTTGAAACATGATTAAAAATGAACACTGCATGTAACATCTATTTATCTGTGCAAATTTTGAAAGATGAAAACAAAGCAGTGGTTTTGGAATTGAGGCCTAGGTTTTGTTATTTGTTAATAAGTAACAGTTTCAGCCACGTCGTGCGCAGATGGAAATGTTAGCGGAAACATTAAAGGTTGAAGGCAGAGAATAGGAAAGGGACAGTACCTGTGCCACGTTGTTGGTGCTGCCCTTGTTGTTGGTGAGCTTGAGTTTGCTGAAAGAAACTTCTTGTCTCATCCAGTGAGCTCCTGTGTTGGGAGAGTCGGGGTGCATGTACATCCGGTTCCCTGTAAGTACAAAAGCACACCGTGAACCTGCATGTTTATTTAGTTATTATGGACTGTGGGTACAATACAGTGACGGAATCAGAGTGCACATTGAGACAGCATGAACCACCCACATTAACACACATTTATCAAATGAGTCTCTCTGCTCATCCGTAGTCTTTTAGGTGAAAAAGAGAGAGAAGGAGAGAGAAGTTTAGAGGGAGAAATCTTTTTTCTGTCCTTCTTGTTAAATTCATTGCAATAAAAACTTTTTTTTTGCAACAAACTCTTCTCAGTACAAGCAGCATGGGCAGTAAAATATATACATCACAGAAAATTCAACATGCAATATCAGCAGCCATTGATATTGTGGATGTTACTGGCAGTCAAAATGTGTCAAAGGCTAAACGAATTTATCACTTTTATGTGGTTGATTCAGTGTAATAAGTGGGACGGTGAGAAGCCACTTTCCATCATCTTTTAACTTAAAAACTAATCTTTCATTGAAATGGGGAAAACATTGAAACAGGGATGATATTGTGTTCATCCCTTTTATATTTGGTGCATTCTTATTGCAGGATACAGTCTCAGCACCATGATTTGTCACAGCGTTACCACAACGACCTGCTAACTTTCTATGAGCACACCACATAAGTGCAATATTAAATCTAATTGAGTAAAGTTGTTTTACCACAGTTTCCACAACTATAGCACATCAGCAGTCACCTTTCCATGACACCTGGCACATGTGTGACAACACCTTGTAGTGTCTCTCATTTATCTCATATAATTGTGGTTAGTCTATCATCAGTCACAAACAAAATGTCGTCTTGGTTGACTTGCTATTATTTTGTTTTTTTTGTTCTTTTTTTCTGAGGCGTGAACAGGAAGAAATAATGAAAGAATGGAGGAAGAGAGCATAGGGAGTGCAAGACATGGATGGAAGCAGAAGTTAAAACCAAATATATGTTCTTTACAGAGCTGCAAACTGAAAATAAGGATAGAAAAGTCAGAATGAAGGGAGGTGTATTTGGCGGCCATTTAAAAATTCAAATAGAAAAAAGTAATAAGATACTTCTGAACATCACAGATGATGGCAAAGTAGGGACCATTTGGTTCAGACATGTTCTACAGAAAATGTGAGCAATCATACTTTCTGGTCATGTCCAAAGTTATGTAACTATTGAAAAGATGTCTTCAGTGCCCTTAAGGTGCTCCTTCATGATATTCCTAAAGATCACAATGTTCTTTAAAGTGTGTTTCCCAGAGTCTTTGACACTTTCAAGTTTGTGACAATACATTTGTTCCGATAATGCAATAGGTTTATAAATGGCTTTTTTAGTTCAAGAAACATTTTTCAAACAGTAAAGACGCAGTTAATCCAAAATTGCAGGTACATAGCTTATCAGTCACACACATTACTCTCTCTACCTGCCCCTCTCCCCAGCCCCTGCTCACTCCTCCCTGGCCATGCACTTTATTCCAACTCCCCAGACTTGCCATCCTCGAGCCGACCACCAGATGTCCTCTGACTTTTCCGCTAGACTTCCTCGCTCACCTGCTCACCTGTTTTCACTTGCCTCATCAGCCGCTCATCACATATACCAGCCCTGATTTCTTGTCGGTTCATTCTATCTGCCATGTGTCTCTGTGCAGTGTTGCTGTCCTGCCTACCTACTGACCAGTACCTAGCTGTAAGCCACCTATTTAAAATAAATGTTTGAACTGCACCAGTCTGCCTGTTCCATCTGTGTTGGGGTCCTTCCCCCATCACCTGCTTTTTCCAATGGGACAGTACATTTTTAGTGGCTATAAATATGTTTGATAAAACTCATAAAGCTGGCAAAAGAAAAACATTAGAGAATGTTAGAGAACATTAGACAATCTACTATAAAGTAAATTCTATTAAAATGAGTTGTTTCTCTTGGACATGAATAAGTTCTTTAGCTGTATCATTAAACATGTAAATAATCATAGCCAATCTCATTTTAAAGAAATACTTCACCCAAAGATATATATTTATGTATTGTTTACTCCCTCTGTACAGAATGTAAGATAAAGCTGCAATATCAAAATTACTACAAAAACCTCTCAGACTACTTGTGCATCATGATGCACATGTTGGTTTCCCCACAGTATGCATGTAGGTTTGCTACAATATTGCTAAATAAACCACTTCCTCAAGAGCTTCCATGTTGCATGCACTGAGCTAAAGACCCGTCTCCAGCTCATTGATTGACCAGAGTTTATGCTCAATAGCTGGTGTTTAATCATTTACTTTGTGTCCGAATTTGTGATTGGAAGCCCCAGGATGCAGTGTAAGCGTTTACTTTCTTTACCATAATGTATAATTACTGAGGGCAAAGTATCTGGTAAAAAGATGTAGAAAAACAATGTGAGCAACTTTGCGTGTTGGCGGCTACAAATGGCAGGAACAGGTGACCAAAAAACCAAGTGATGATGATGTTAGTAAACTGCAAACTGCATGCTCAACTTATTATCATTTCAAATGAAGAGATACCAAATAGAAGAAAGGGAAAAAAGACCTGTCGGTAAGTAGGAGACACTTTTTTTAGTACTCAGATATTTTACCTAGGAAAAGTAGCAATACCACAGTGATCACTTTAATGTTGCAGCTGGCAAAGGTGGAGCTAATTAAAGTACAATATTTCCCTATTTATACATAGTGGAGTAGAAGTATAAAGTAGTATAAAAGGGACCGCAACATTGTATTCAAATACAGTAGTATTTACTTAACAGCTTTTTATATCCAGCCTACAGTGGCTTTCAGAGAGCTCAAATCACTTTTAATCACTTTTGGTTTTTAAAAGAACATAATTCACGCCAGTATTTGAAAAAAAAATTCTAATACCCACTGTACCTGGCATGTTACCCTCCGCCTTCCCACACTGGACCCACTTTCCGCCCTGGTACCTCCAGTGGTGCTGATCAGCCAGAACCACGTCCACATAGACGTTGTAGTGGGCAGATGGATCCAGAACACTGATGTTGAAGCTGAGGAAGGGGAACATCCTCCTGCATGAACACACAGGCAAAAACATGATTAATCAATGTTCAAATACCTTTTTGTGTCTGAAGAAAAACAAAATCAAAAAACTTTTTGCATTCATTTTTGTTACCTCAAAACATTGTATCAAAATAAGCAGTCATTAAATGCAGTACGACTGGTTTATATGAACATTTTCTTTGAACAAGTGCCAACATGCTTGAAAAATATGTGCATTTTTTGGGGATATAAAATGCATGTACCACTATTACACAGTATATTACATAAAGTATAAACTTAAGTATTGATGAAAACAGGGACTTTCTTCTGTCTTGAAAGACTAAGAAGGTGCATTGATACAGATTGTCCATATTAGTACAACTAATGGTTCTTTTCAGGACTGTCAAAAACAGTCAGGGGGAGTTCTCCCTTACCCCCAACTGACTGCATATGTCTAAGATAGTGAAAATTAAGTCATACATAATATCAAATGCAAAAATAATCGGTTGGCGTGAATGCAGATATCACAAGTGCTTGTTAAGAAAGTAAGGAAAGGGGAGGTGATTCATATTTGGACCTCATGACTTCAAGACTCTTGTTTGCTTTTGCTTCACCAGCTGAAGAATCAACAGTGGGAGTAATGGACGAGAGGTGGAGGGGGTGGCTGACAGGGGGCGTCAAGTGTAGGTCAATATTTAATGCTGCTGTTAATAAAACATGCCCAAGAAGCTGCTGCTGATTGCTGGAGCTTTACATATTGAGCTTATTTTGATCACAGAGGGCTGCAGTAAGATAAGGTAACCAGGAGGTCAGGGCGTCCCCGGGCACGGCAGCCCAGGGAGGATGGAGAGGCTGAGTTAAACCGAGAGAAAAAGACACATACAAATATAAGACATGGACACAGGATATACAAAACCACAAACACACCATGACAGACAGATACTTGTGACAGTCTGGAATATTCATCTATACACTAAAAATTCAGAGTGTATGTGGTGTTCACAGAGAAGCACTTACTGCCTCAGGATTACTAACCCTGCTGAGTTCTTATTTAACATTATGCAGAGCAAAGCAACAGTAAACACATCACCATGTGAATGTTACAATAATTTTCTAGGTCAGTCAGTCACATATTAATCACCTTGTTTGGACAAGTTTCCATAAGAGCTATAAGAACACATCATTTTGCAATAGTTCGACATTTTGGCAATACTAAAATTTTGCTGAGAGTTAGAAGATTGACAAGATTGATTCCACTCATTTTTGTGTGGTAAATATGAAGCTACAGCTAGAAGCCAGTTAGCTTAGCTTAGCATGAAGACTGGAAGCAGATAGCTTGGCTTTAACACATTATATCTTGTTTGTAAGTGTAACATGACATGTTGTGGTTTTATGGGGTGGGGGTTATGTGCTCAGACAGAGCCAGGCTAACTGTTTCCCCCTGCTTCCAGTCTTTATGCTAAGCTAAGCTGTCACCTGGCTCTAGCGTCGTATCTAATGGACAGAAATGAGAGTGGTATCGATCTTCTTATTTGACTCTCAGAAACAATGTGAAAAAGCGTACTTCAATAAAAATACTGTCTAATAGCTAATTAATGAACCACTGAATTATTTGGCTTGTACATGAATCTGCGCTGCAGTCTGGGTCAATATGAGGTCAGTATAGTGTAGTTAGTGTTAATAAATCAGGGCAACATGTTTGACATTTGGCCCAGCTGTTTTACACTGGCTAACAGCACCTGAGGCTATGGTGCATTTGATGGGAAACCAGCACTGCCCTCCATCCCTGTGATTAGTTCAATGTGAAAACGGAGTATGTTTTATTTTAAATGACACCTCCTGCCTGGTGTGTGTTTGCAAGCACAACTCTTTTGTTACAATAAATGAATTGAAAGCGTTTAGTAGTAAAATAGTATAGTTAAAACCAAATCCATGTTCTATAGTATAGTAGTTAAGTATGGAAGCAGTTACTGTGTTTTATATGCTGCATGGCTTAAATTAGTCACTGTAAGAGCGCAAAAAACGTACACAAAAAAGAAAAAGTAACTTCCTTTTTAGAAACGCCCTCTTCTTTCTTTTCTAAAATGATCTCTGGTGTGGGTGCAAGATATAGATAAGATCTAGAAGTCTACAGTATTTGATCATTGCTAAAAATACACTAAAACACAGTGCTCTTGGTCAAAAACAAGCGTTAAACTTATAATAATAATTCACTGTAAAACATATAAAGCATGTCCAGAAAAGCCCATCATGTTGGCAGTGCTGTTTAGTTAAGCTACAAAAATCTCGTCTGGGTGGGAATTTATCTCATTTAAATTCAGTGTGTCCTCCCTGAAGCAGTTTGGTCATTTAGTGGTGTAAAAACAAGTGAGGTGTGTAAAGAGACAGTGAGTTCGAGGTTACTGTTAGCAGGCTAGTAGGACACCTGGAGCGCCCGTCATTGTTGATAAGGATTTTTGTGTGTGTTGCCTCGATCTGTCTACATGCATGTGTTAATAGCAAAAAGGACCAATTAAAAATATATTTCCCCACCCCAATGAATTTATAAAGTTAGTCAGGACAACTGCCAATTTTAGACAATTTATTTTGAGTTCTTATCTTGCTCCTTGTGTTTCAACAACATTAAAAGGATAATGCTGTTCATTTTGTATTGTTTATTGTTCAAATATTGATCTCATTGTCAACAAATCCCATGACAGACCAAAATCAACAATGAACTGAGTTTACTAACAAGTCATCTGTGTATCCAAAGCCTAATATATCTTGTTCCTCTGAGTTCCTAACTATTCAAAACGTATGAATGAGCTACACTGTTGCACTGCGTGACATGTTCCTTCCTTACCATGAACACGCACACTGTAGTTCATTTGGGCTCAATCCAACACACACTGTCCTGCTGCCCCAAATACTCACTAGAGCACTAAATGTGGATTAATCTGCAACTGAAAATAGTCCCCAACAAATTGACTATTTCCTTCTGTTTGAGGATAAAAACTACAGTGCCCATCTGTTTTAGGAAAGTACTGAGCCTTTTACTTTCAATCACTACCTATCAGTTCTGAGTCTCAGATATCATATTGGCACAAGTATCAAAACAACACCAAGCCTATAGTATATTCTAATACATTAACGCTGCTATAAGAACGCTATATCTTTTGTTTATTGAACTCTGCATGTCTTTTTTTAAAGTTTCTTTGAATTTGTGTTGTGCATACTTTAAATGAAAACAGTTCTTTATGCTTGTGGACTGAGTGCATGCACACACACACACACACACACACACACACACACACACACACACTCTCTCTCTCTCTTTCTCTTCTTACCCTTCAGTGGTAAGACAAAACCCTGCCATGAGCAGTCCCAGTTGGGTCTTTCTGGCTACATGGCGAGTCCTGTTTAACAATCAATCATAGTTCTCGGTGAAACCAAATCATGGCAGCAGCTCTTTAGTGGCTCGCAAAGAACAGGTGAAAGGGCTCTTCTTCCATTGCAGTGTTTAATACAAGTGAAAAAAGAAACTGTACTGTTCAGCATATGAATAGATCAACCCACCCACAGTGTTTGAGTGAAATCTAGAAAGTACATGAGTAGTTATCGTTTTTGCTCCACTGATATTGTCAATTCACTTATACTAGAGCCTTTTATAGGAAATCAGAACTTGGCAGGGGGGGAAACCAAATAAAACACAACACAGAGGGGTATTTGCATGCGGGGGTGGCACTCTGGCTTTTTGTACAGAGTTCACAGAGAGCAGCCGAAAAACACAAAACACATGTTAGCGTGCATGTATTGCCTGTGTGGCAGCGGTGTGGTGATGAAGCTAACAGTAGCTGTAATGCTTTTGACTACAGTTTGACACGTAGGGTTTTGTTTTTGCATGACAGTTACAACCACAAGGAAAACAGCTCTACTTGTTGCATTTTAGAAAATGCTTTTGCAGTACACTGATACAGAAATATGTGGTCTTGCTTACACCAGTGTGAATCAAACTTGCAGCTCTACAGCTACAGACAGACTCCCTAACCAACCTGCCAGTGTGCTACTCTGATTCACTGGAAACTTGACAGTAATGACAAACGACTGCCGCTCCCTCAGCCTGATCCAGGTGTATATATACATGAATACTCATAACTGTAGTTTTTTTTTTCAGACAAAATACCATAGAAATACATGAGTGTGGTGAACCAGCCAGTAATTCAGAGACAGTACCGCTGGTGGTGACATTTAAAAAATCAAAATAAACTATGTGGATGTTGGGGAGAGAGGAAGAGGGGAGGGGGGAGGGTTTGGGTAGACAGAGGGTGCGGGAGGGGAAACCGCGGGGGGGAAACAGAGGTTAGAGAAAGAGAAAAGGAAAGAGCAGAGGGTGGAGTGAAGGGAGGGAGGGGTGAAGGGTTTGTCCTGGGGATGCAAGGCAGAAGCTTTGAGAGGAGAAGAGGAGCTGGATATTCACCAGGGAGAGGACTTTTCTACATGAGCGCACCCGCTGATTCATCCGGACAGGAGTTCAGGTCCAGTTTTTGTCACCGTGCGTACGCTTGATCATCTGTGACGAAAACATGCCAGTCTACAGCTGCTGCCGGACACAAGCACTCTTTAACACAGACTCTCCTGCTTCTGTATTGACTTATTGCAGAGGAATTCAGTGACACATTGAAATTTCAATTCTGCAGTGCAGTCTGTCATCTGATACTGCTGATTTCATGCTTCATACTTTATAAAGGATAAGGCTGGTGTTATTCTTTATTTTTCTTATCAACAAATTCTATGAAAAGACCAAAACCACCAACATGTTAGTCTGTTTATCAGTACTGTAAGACTGTCTATGACAGCTCAAAGCCATTTGTTCTTATAGTGAAGATGGACATCTTTAAAATAGGTCACAAATATATAGTGGGAAAAAAAAGGCTCAGTAATTTCATAAAGCAGCTGGGCATTGCAGATTGTTATGAAATGTTACTCAAAAAAGAGTACATTTTTGCATTTGTTAGTGCATTTGTTGGGGCCTATTTTCAGTGGCAGATTAATACACATGTGTTGATTTAGTGGGTATTTCCAGCAGCAGGATTCATGTTTGGTATCAGATTAATCACACAACAGTATGTTCCAGTCCTCTCAGCCTCAGAGTTTTTATTAACCAAATATAGTGATACCAATGGAAAATAACAAGGTTGAGACCAACAGACTCCACCACTTACTTATTAGAGAAGGTTATTTACACATTAAGAGGAAGCACTTGTTTAACAATAAGAAAATATTGGCACTAGATGTTTCTGCGAAAAGCTGCTTATGCACACATAAACAGCTGAACAGGAAGTGACAAGTCATAGCATCAAAACCTTGAAATAGTCCCACTTCTGCTTTCAGAGAGAGAGAGAGAGAGAGAGCGAGAGAGAGAGAGAGAGAATTAATACACAAGACTTCCAAACATTTCTTGCAGTGCATCGTGCAGTGCTTGTGGTAATTTCCTAAATATGACCTTTTATTTTTTATTCGAGTATACTTATTTTTTTACTTTGAAGAACTTAACTGAGAAGCTACTCCATTTAAAAAGACTGCATTCTTACTTTATGTACTAATAAACATTTTAGAGGAATAAAAGAGCTAATACATGCCATTTTCTTTCTTTTTACTAATTTAGAAACTTCAAATTCCACATATATGTTGATTATTCTTGCATGATAATTCAGCTTTTCTGCAATGAATGAACTTAATCTTCAGCCAGTCATAGCAGTATTTTGTAGTAAGTACCTACAGTACTATTCTTGGGAGCCAATTAAATCAAAGGATTATTTCCTCTCTGAAAAACTACCAGACATCATCACGTTACAGTTTGGAGTCAGTGGAGCAGAGAGAGCAGAGGAGCATGCTTCCTCTACGACTGAAGTTGAGCTCTGCAATTCCCTGAAAGATGTTTGTAAGAACTTAGTCATTTCTATCTCCTTCCTAGAACACATACACTGCACTGCATGGTCAAGCAGAACTTTGTTAGCAAGATTTGTGAGTCAGTAATTGTCTGCAAAATGTTTCAGTTATTGATTTGAGTACAGACAAATTTCAGGTTGATGAAGTACAATTAATTTAAATGTGTTTTTACACAAATCAAGTAATATTCTTGAAATCAAGTACTATTCAATTGTGAATCCCTTTGATGAATATGCTTCTTGCAAACCATGGCAGGGAAAAGTTTATCCTCTTGACTCATTTCTAAACCTTCTAAACAGCCCAGGTGTAGGATCAGCACATTGGTTAAATAAAAAGGAAAACAGTTTTTTTTTCTCTTTTCAGTTTTAGTCATTTGATTTTGTTTTCACTATATGAGAAAAGCCCATTATTTCACAACCAAAAAGCCTCTTTCAGGTCTTCTTTGTTCAACCTCTTGGATGACAGAAAATTATGCTGTGTTTACATCAACCTCAATATCCCGTGGTCTCAATGAACTTTGCCTTAATGCACGAGTCAAACACAAGCTGAGCAAGGCCTGAAATGGAATCAAATGTGCTGATCTGAATTTAGCTCATGAGAAGTGCAGATGAATTCACCCCCCTTTGCTACAGCCCATGAAAATGTCTCTAGATTTCAAAGCCCAGGTGTGGTACAAAACTTCTGAGAGATCTGTCAGGCTGCACACCCAGCATCTAGTGCAGGCTGAAGAAAGTAGAAAAAAAAAGAGAATCTAGTCTTTTACTTCCTGAACTTCAAAGGTGCCTCACCTTGTCAGTGTGGCCATCTAAAGGCTCGCTGGTGTTTGACCCTTCTCTCTACTTTTCTCTAGAGTTTCTTTCACTCTTTCTCTTATAGATACCACTGTTTTGATTAACATTGCAGACCCCCAGACTTCTCTCTAAAACCACAGCAAAATTATTGTAGGAGCCCGAACCCAAGATGAAAATTTTAGAAGGATATCACCTCTGATATTGAAAACCCATCCCTCTTTTTTTTGGGGGGGGGGGTTCTTTCTCAACTCCTCCAGAATCTTGCAGGAGTTTTTGCTATGTGTTAAAAAGATGTCTCTTCATCATTTATTGTGCTGGATTCTTGCAGTCCTGCATGTGAGGGAGGGAGTCAAGATTTCAAATTTTCATAATATGAGGTTTGTGGTTTTTGCACATGAAAATTACACTTGTGTGTAGAAAAGTCTAGCAAGCGTTTGCCCGCTTGAGTGTTACCTTTTCTTTGCTTTGGCGGCAGTTGAAATACTGTGTTTTAAAATAAAATATCTTCAAATAAATTAAATATTAAGTATTAATTAAGTATTTTAATTTCACAATCCAATAGCTAAATAACGAACTAAATAACTAGCTACTGAAGTGTGCGTGATGTGTGTTTCTAGAAAGTAATCTGCCAGGACTAGTTATGTCAATTGACAGAAGGCACACACACACACACACACACACACACTTCCAGAAAAATAGGAAAGAAACACAATAAATTGCGACAGAAACTGAAACTTTCTTTCCTTTCACAAAAAGTCCCTCAAATTTCCAATAAACGTGCTTTATGCAATAATAGCAATAATCCATATAACTGATACTGCTGATGCAATAAGGTGCAGCGTGGAAAAAAGAACCTAACAATTTGTGTTCATCTCAAGAAACTAATGCAAAAAAGCTTTTCTGACATCCAAAAAATGCAATTTAACTGCCACCAAAATAGCTCTGACAGCAGGTGTACCTACAGTAGTCAACCAGAGAGTGAAGACAGCATGCAGGTCAAAGGGGAAGATTTGGTAAAAATGTAACTTGCAGCTAGCAAACTGAAATTCTCGCTCTACAAATGTGATTCCCCCTGGTTTTAAAATTAGAAAAACACAAACCTTGTGCAAAAACAACAAAAAACGTTTTAAAATTGAATATGAGATTATTTCGAATATAATTTAAATTGAAGTCACTTACACACACATATATAAAAGTGTAGCTCCAAGCAGAGTGAAGTCATTGGAAATATCAGTGTCCTATTATATGACAGGGCACTTGTTTTCTATGCACAGATCCGAGCCATGAGAAACCTATGGCCTGAAACCTTCTGTCAAACACAAGTGTCGCATATTAGTGAATTAATCCTCATCGACGTGACTGCGTCTTAATGCTCGGTGACCCGTCACAGGGGCCCGTCAGCGTCTCGGGAGCCGCGAGACCCGCCACAGAAACCTTTTAACGTGTTTTCTTTTTTTTGAATGTCAATTTTAGTATTGCCTACTCGAGATACCGCGTTGAGGTTTAATTATCAAATAGTTTATCTCTCACTTTATCACCTCTCCTTATAAAGGCCTTTCAGTATGAGCGCAAATAAGACAACTAAACTAAAACGGTTTGATTTGTCGCTGATTTGAGATGGTCGAACCTACTGATAAAGATGTATTTTTACTAGAAAAATTAAATACCTTTAGGAAGAGCAAATTAATAAAATGCCCCCTTATCACTACCAAGGAGGTAACATTGAATTAATTGGCTTCCTTGTTCTCTCTGTGTTAAAGTGAAGGGACCCCCGTGACTGTAGAGGTCAAGCAGAGGTGTCAAAATGTTTTCCAGCATCTCAGCCTGCAACTTATATTTGCTCCACTTCATAATTTTTCTAGCTCCGAAACAACTTCTGCCCAAAGCAATTTTTATTGTTTATTAGGCCAATTTAAAAAGTACGTTTTAATTCTGCAGCACCATCCATGAGAGCCATTTTCAAATAAAGATGTATGTAATGTAAGAGTGTAGGAGTCTTCGCCTTCCTCCTGCTCTCTCTCCTGCCCCCCCTTCAACCCAACTGGTCGAGGCAGATGACCGCCCACCTAGAGCCTGGTTCTGCTCGAGGTTTCTACCTGTTAAAAGGGAGTTTTTCTTTGCAATTGTCGCCTAGTGCTGCTCATGGTGGGACTGTTGGGTCTTTGTATATATAAGAGTTGGTCTCGACGTGCTCTATACGAAAAAGTGAGATAACTTTGTTATGAAATGGCGCTATAGAAATAAAACTGAATTGAATTGAAAGAGCCAGCCTGTTGATTTTCTATTCATATTCTAATTATGACTCAGCTCTGACCAATCTTGCACAAAAGCCGCAATTTAGGTCGACCTATATTTTGGGTAAGCATGTGGTTCAAAGGTCATTCTACTAACAAAAAACTCAAAGCTGCCAACACCCCCGTCACTTGACCGGCGAACAGGAGCTAAAAGAAAAGCAAACTATGGCCGCTTATCACCACAAGGCAGCATGACAAGGATATAAAATGTTGTTTAGTTGTCAGAAATACTCTTCTGTTGAGTTAAAGTATAGGAAGTCGTGCAAGCTGCCCATCATTAAGATAAGACGGGTTGTGAGTAAATTAGAAAGCGTGTCAAACCAAAAGAGCAGCGGTGCGTAATTTGCAATTTCTTTAACCTTTTCCTTGCCAAAAGTTGCTAGTGACCGCTTAATCCGCAGTTTGCATTAGTGTGGAAAAATAATTGAGAATTGTTAGAATTTTCTGTCAGACTTACCTCCCCTGTTTGGTGATTATCATCTCAGTTTGGAACTTGTGGAACTTGGCCCATAGCGGGTAGTTATTGAGCAGAGCCTGAGTCTTCCCGCACACCTGTAGCCCAGGTAAAGGGTAGAGAGGTGGCCGCTGGTAGCCGTGCTGAAAGCTCGCAGGGTAATTCTCCGAAGAAGGAGAGTACAAGTCTTTACCGCCTGTAAACCCGTCTCCTGCCGTCGGGATGTAACCCTGCGCGGCTCCACTTCTTGGCGGCGACCGCACGGCGCCGTACGGGCAGCTGCTGAGGGTCTGTGCGTAAAACCTGCCGGGCTGCGCTCCGTACCCTCCCACCGCCTGGTCTGAGTGGTACGGCAGCGCCAGCGCGTCCTGCCCGCTCTGAACGGAGTCCGGGTAGTAAAACCTCGCGTCCTGGATCCCCATTTTAAACTCGGCTAGATCCTTGCCGCCTCGGTGGAGATGACTGCTGATGTCGGTGGTCTTTCCGAAAGTTTGCGTTTCAGTCCCATTCAACATGCTGAGGTAAAGGTTGCCACCTATGCCGCCCATTTGCCGCCCCGCTCCCGGTCTGTGCGTAATGTCATAAGGCTCCGCGGTTGCGTCCAGCTGAATAAGAGCATGTACAACAAGAAAAATCACAAAACAGCACAGTCCTGGACTGTTATCCTCACCTATCACTCACAGCGCACTGACATGCCACAAACTTTAAAAGTCGGCGTGTCTGTCGGTCAGAGTTTATAATAAAACCACCCGTTACTCGGAATCATTAGACTATTTATAAATCAACTTTTTTATTAGCCGAGGAGGCGATTGTCTTGTCTTTTTTGACGTGTGGAGTCGCGACCAATGACTCAAACACATGCTCAGTTTTCTAACCTATGATATACTATACATTTGGTAAGTGGTCGTATTTTGGAGGTGTGTCTGATGCAGATGTAGGACGTGATAGGCTCCAGACATGAAAGCCTTCCCCTCAGCAGAGAGTAACTGAACACAAACACACTGCCCTTTGAAAAAAACAGGGACTGTAATTGCTTTCATACATTTTAGAAGGACGCTATTTAAAATATAGACATAGATATATATAGAATATAGGCAAGAAGATTTGAAAATGACACTACATGAAATGCATAAAATGCAGTTGAATGCCACAAAATTGGGAAATGTCCTGCATTTTTAGTTAACAGGGCTGCCTATGTGCCTATGTGAATAATTTATGTTACAATACCATAATTTATTATAGTAATTATTGTATTAGTATTGTTTTTACGAGTTAGTGAAGTGACCTGCAAGGGGTTAACCAAAGACACATCAATTCATTAAAAGCATTAATTAGACCAGTAATTTAACGATAGCCCGGGAATTCATATTCATCAATTTAAATAAAATAGAATATTGAGTTTCGCGTTAAAACATTTTGCGATCAGATGACTTTCATCTTGTACATTTATTTTTTAAGAAGATTGATTCATTATGACTAATTACATTTTCGCTAAACGAATCCTCTATACCTTACAGCCCGTCTCTAACAAAATATATAGGAAGTTGTTATTCAGTCAAAATGAGTCAATCACAAATTTCTTTGTCGCAGGGTTTTTTCAGAGCTTTTCCATGAAATCAGTCGGTTTACTTCAGCTGTTGACCTGTTTTTCTCATTTTCCATTTGAACCATTAAACGCGTAAAACGCTTTCTTACTGTACTTACTTAATAAAGCCACTGACTGTGTGAGGTCACAATTAGATGGCTTTAATGTCCTTATTTTGCTATTACAGTTGTTATTACGTAGTGTCACAACATTGAAATGAACCAAAATAAAAGTCATAAATATGTTTAAATACTTTTTTATAGGAAATAAAACTCAAACTTAACTTTTTTCAAATGAATTCTTAACTGAATTATTAAACCTAAAGTGGTTCATGTGGTGACCCTTGATGAGAAGATTCAATTCATTTACAATTACTTTTAATATATTTCTTTATGATAACCAACTTAAAAAACACCCATATACAGATATTCCTGTCAGCATACAGTGCTAATATAATTATACAATAAAGGAATGTGTATTTATGTCATGTACAGAGGAACCGAATGAACAGACAAAAACACAATGCTCATTTAAGTGAAGAATTGTTTCTTTGTGAGGACCAAATCTCTACAAAGTCCCACAGTCACAAGAAGATCCAGGCTGAACAATACCAGGCATTTCCTTTAAGGCTTGAAATGATCTACTCCCAACAGAAAATATTAGCATGCTTAAATTGGTCAATATTTATAAACTTAATAACAGTTTACAGTAAAAACAGATTTTTTTTGTCCTGCTTGGTGTTTGAACAATTTGGCATTCGTGGCAGCAGAACACCTCTGTAAGCATCAGGTACGGTTTCAGTCCGAGTCAAATATGCAAAATCAACTTTCACAAACATTTGCAGTAAATTTTAAAGCCTCCCTTTTCTCTGTCATACAGAATGTGACACATCAAACGTCACTTGGTCCAAGTCTAGATGAAACAGAAAGTAGTTTGTCATATAGCAGCATTCTCTGGTCTTTACAGACTTTTAGTGGCTTGTTTGTCCGTCACAGGTCCGCCAGCCTGGGCAGAGAATCAGTTTTGTAAACACAGGTGAAAGAGACAACCCTGAGGTATTAGCAGCTGCATGTGTGGAACACACACACACACACACACACACACACACACACAGACACACACACACACACACACATATTAATAGATGAAAGCCCTCCAGTGCAGGTATGACACAGTTATCTCCCTTGACACTGCCGCTGCTCCAATCCCACTTCCTGCCTCTCTCCTAGCAAGGTGAGCTCATAAGGGCACGCACTGAAGTCATCAGTGTTGACACGGGTGGCGAGAGGGCCACAGTGTGAGCGACACCACGGCCAGCCAGGCGTGTCCACCCCACCCCTACCACCACTTCTCTCCCTGCTTCCGGCGAAAGCCCCCAGGCCCTCACCTTGTGAAGCACAATCAGCCTTCATTTTCTCCTGCGAGTGTTATTAGCAGGGCAGGCGGCTCTCTTGTGCACAAGCATGAGGCAAAACAAGCAGGAAATGTGGGTATTCTGAACAGCATAAAGCATTTTAAATCTCAATGTACAGTGGATCCACAATGATGAAGCACCTGAAACATTTGTGATTATCTTATTATTATTTCTCACAACATTGAATTATAGTTGTAGACATGAGATGCAGAGCTGCGACTGCAACTGGACACTGATGTAAAATCTTGATAGCTGTAAAAAAATGTAGTAAAAGCAGGGGCGCTCGGCGTCTGTGGGCTGACAGATTTAGAAGTAATATCATCAGCGGATGTCTTAACATGTCTTCATTAACAGTATTGCCCGGCTGCTCAGACAGATGATACTTTGTGAAAAGGAAGAGGTGATTATCAAGTTGTGGAATTTACACCAGAAATTGTTACAAGTATAACTGAAATCTAAAAAGGTTTCATTTGTATCTGTATGACACTCTATTACTGGTTGACATTAAAGGCCTCAGTATGCTTCAGATGAAGTACTTGTCAGCTGGACAAACAGCATCTGGAACCACCCACACCCCTGCCTGCCAACATCTTTATGATGTTGGAACTGGGGAAAACTTTTGTAACTTTCAGAAACCGACAAACAGAGAAGAACGTTGAATTCAGGCAGCGGCACAGGTGTGTTTAAACATTTATATACAACAAATTTGCCACAGCAAAGACATTTAGAAAGAACATGGTTAAGGTTGAGGAAATATCATGGTTTGGGGTTGGCATTATTACTTTGTTAGAGCAGCTATAATCAGTGTTTTATAATAACAATGTGGAAGGGCTTGGTCGTAGGGATGAACCTGCAGCTCCCCTCAGCTTTACAGAGCTTTATATATACAAATGCATTACTTGCAACATGCACAAGGAGGGATTTGCCATTTCTACACTTTCTACAAAGACTTAGTTAACCTTTTTAATATTTATAGAGAGCTTTCAGCTTTCAGCTTATTGTTTAGCTGTCCGGCCTGCAACTTTACTTGTTCTGGTTCACTGTCAACGCTCTTATTGAGTCGTTTTTGGCCTCAGCAGGCAGCTCTAACAACATTCTGTGCTCTACCTGCTTCATGGCAACCCGCAGACAGACACAGTTAGCTACTAGCTGTTAAACATAGTGAAACATTTAGCAGCTAAAAAGCCAGATATTTCCCTCAGGAGTTGATAAAGACCAAACACAGAGCTAAAAGTGAGGGAATACCTTACATTCATAAGGTGGACAGAAACAAGTTTCCAGAACTCTGTAACTGCTGGATATGTAAATAAACAACTGGTTGCTAACAAGTTCACTGTATCAATGTTGTGTTTACATCTTGTTTTCCACTTCTTCCAAGTGGCCCAAAAAGTTATTGCAGGTTTAAGGTTATGGGACCTTTGTTGCCATGGGTACAACAGAGCTTTTTCACAGCACCCATTTTGACTTATCAAAGCAGGAAAATCACAGGTGGAATTCATAACAATAATGATGGCTGCATTCAGTTTAGGAGAGCCAGTTCCAGGGCTCTGGTATTGTGTATGCTCAGTTTATGACATGGCTCACAGGGACACTTAATTCAATGGAGCCATCGTTAATGTTATACACCTGTGTATTTTCTCCTTTGTGTGTCATACAAAGGGTCCATAAATCTATAGTTATGGTTAGGCAACGACCATGGTCACGGTTAAAAGAAACAAAACAACAATGACTGTTGGTTGGGAACGGGAAAGTCTCTCCTGCATGGAGTTCTGTGGACCACCCCGACTTCCTCCCTCTCTGGACTTTTTGGCTCTATAATGTCAATCAATTCTTTAGCTCCTGACGGACCAGAGTCATAATTCCTAATATCAGTTCCTAGAGGGCTTTGTCACTTTAGCATTTTCTGAAATGACTGATGCTCTCAATTCTCTTAGGAGGATAGTCTTGCATGAACACTTTCTCCATTAGATGTAATTGGGTGAGACTTTGTACATATGACTGTGTCTTAGGCATACTGAACCCTTAAGGCATGTATAAAGTTTTAAGGTTGACACCACTTAGTTTACAGCTTGTTCCCGCTGAACCTGCACTGGAAAGGCCCACCAACCCCCATTTGAAACCTGAGGAGGCTACATGTTGCTCTAACTCATGACCACAATGTTCACTATGTCAGACTCATATATATTTATTGTTAATATGCACTTCCTATATACTGTAATTCAATGACAAGTGTCTGAAATGAAGCCTCCTTAAAGCTCCAAAAGAATAGTTACTGTGTGTTTTTGTTTCATTTTTCAGTTATCCTCTTCGCTCATGTTTTAAGTCAACTGTGCCTTTTGGGTGCATAACCCCTCGGCCATAAATATCCGTGTTTTGACATTGTGCCGATGTGGGTGGGCATGGCATGCCTGACACAGAGTTCACAAATCAAATCCAATGTACGAGCTGAGCCATAGCATCCATTTCACTTGAACACCAGTTTGGCGCTTGCAACGAGCAGACTAATTAAAAAAAAAATGCTGTTATCATTACATAGAATCAGAGATTTATCACTTGCTCACAGGGGATGTTGTGAGGGAGTTGTCCCCAACCTTTTTGGGTTGCTGATCCCTTGCCACAGGTTGCATACTTGTACGTCTATTAGTGATGTTCCCTTTCCCTTTGATTCATTTAAAAGGTTTTTAGAGACGAAAAGAGGTAAAACTATCCAGAACACAAGAACACTGAGAAACACAAACATAATTCATCTCATGATCCCTCAGATTTGAAACACCAATCTCAGGTACATGATCTGCTTTACAGAGAATGTGTTGAAAAATGATAACTCAGATGATATACAGGAAAATACTAAGAAAGACAGGTGTAGATTTTCTGCTGTGTCAGTGTAAAATTTCCTGTTGATTTTTTTATACAGCTCTTGTTACTCAGCCTCAATGCCACCAATATATTATTTGACTTTTTAATCTTTAAAAACATGGACCAAAGTGGATAAGCAGTAAAATACTTACTGGTTCTTACTGGTACGTAAATGTGGCATTTTAGAGGAAAGGAGGAGGAGTATTTATTTATAAAAATACTGTAGTACAATCTATTTCTCTAAAATAGTCTAAAATGCCTAATTGTTACTCCATTGTTCCCTACAGTCTTGTTCAAGTTCCACTATATTAACATTTGAGTACCAGTAAGTATTTTATTGGTACCTGATTCATACAACGGAATTACACTGTAAAGCCAACATATGTTAAAGAGGCTACATTGTGAGAGAGTTTATTAAAAACTACAGTAAAAATAATGAAGCCTGGCTTTAGTTTGTGTGTGTTTGCGTGGCAGTGCTAGGAGCAGGTGCTTGGGCGCTGTGAGAAGCAGGAGTGAGGACGTCCCTCATAATCACCATGTAAACGTTTCTCATTAAACCGACTTAGCTGGAGCTCAAGACGCTCCAAAGTGGCTCCTGAAGAACGCCTTCCTGTCTAAGGCACACCATGACACTGGTTCATAATTAACGCAACATATGTTTATTCAAATCTCCACACGGGGTGTGAATGAGGGCTTCAGGAGGCAGCACCCACAGAGGCTGTGAAAACAGAGGGTGGTGGAATTAAGTGAGGAAAGAGAGAATGAAGAGATCTTGTGAGCTCCAAATAGAGTGAGATAGAAAAGATAGCACTTATTGCTCAGTGGAATTCACACTCGATAGCTCATGAACTCTTGGTGAAGTGCAAATGTATTCCTCAGCAACCCAGAAACAAACAAGCTGCCACTTCCTTAGCCTATAATTAGCTGGTAATCAATGCTGGGTGGGTTTCTGTCCTGTCAGATATCCCCAGCCAACATGGGGCAACACTAGACCTGCAGCTGTACCGCTCAGCTCTCAGATGACTATCCAGCATAAAGAACATTAAACCATGTTTTCCTTGCTTATCAGGGCTACCTGAAAAAATACAAAAATAGGATGCACATTTGGAAAAAATCTGATACAAGTTCAAGTAAGGAACTTTATTTTCTTATGTGAACCTTTAAGGATATTTAGCAAAAATGTACAAAAAAGCAAAAAAAAAATCCTCAGTAGAGTTCATAGACATCTCCATTGACACATGTTGTGGTGTGACACCCCCAGACATTTGCCACTTTCTCCAAGAGCTTGTTTAAAAGAAGGGGCGTGCTGTGGTGGGAGAGTAATGGGACAGCATGCACTCTCTTGTTGGCCTATGAACCCTCGCTTACCCCTATATATACAGAGAGGGTATGTGTAAGCTTAAGGCAACAAGCAGCAGCACTCAGGCACTAACACTCCACAGTTGCAGATATTACCTTTTTAGCCACCACCAACACCTAAAACCTGCTTCAACTTGATAGTCTTTTAATTAGCTTATAAGGTAAAGTCCTTATCACTTTGAGCTCCTGTTGTCTTGATTCTCTGTCCTGATTCTAGCTGACCTTTATGCTGCTTTCAAACATATTTTATTGCTTATCTTATACCTGTTAAAGAGACAGTTCTTTTTTGCACTGTTACTCTGTCACTTTCCAAGCCTGCAAAATGTTGAGGTACTATTTCATTTTTTTTCTACATGCTCTCATATTCAGTAGTCATGACTCCCTCAATGTCCAGTCAACTATATAATATCCGATTGATGCCAAGTTACATCAGCTCGATTTTCTACAGTGGTAGCTACGTCTGCATGGGTCTGACTCATGATGTGGCATTTGAGTGCAATACTCTGACCATAGACTGTGGCATTAAATGTTGCATGTGTCAACACTTTCAGTATGACTTTCAGGTATTTTAATGCATCTCTAAGTTTTCCAGAGATAGCTAAGAGGTAGCTAATTTTAAACCAGCTGAAAGGACCCACACCAACTAAATTAACATCTCCAAATGTTATCTTTTATTCCAAAATTACCATTTCTTGGATCAACGTAAAACGTACTTTGCAACACATATAATAATAGATGAGGTGTAGTGTTAAAGTTAGGTGATAATTCAGCTGTTAGAGGGGTTCTCTTGTGATTTCATATTGCTTTTTCTTAAAGTTTTGGATAAAGAACAAATATGAAGCCTCAGAGGCAGACGTGTCCTAAATATTAGAGCCTAATATGGATGAAGGTACAAAAACAATGGATCCTACACTTCCCATAATGCAACCTTTTCATCAGACCCTCCCTCACTGGTAAATGTCTACATCTTTCAAATGTCACACCCTCAAGTTTGTACCACAGACTTCCTGTAATAAATTTGTAGTCTGCAAACCCAAGCCAAGGTAACGATGAGGACATCATCAGAGCCACAGAAGACATTAAACAACAGTTTTCACAGGCTGAGTAGAACTCGCTAAGATGAGAAGAGGAATCTTTGTGTAAAATCTGTGATGTTTTCCTCAGTTACTGTGATCATTTAAACCTGAATTATAAACATGGAAATAAAGAGGTTTGTAGGGAAAGTATCATAAAGTTCACATTGGTTTTACTATAAGCACATAATCAAGAGTCATAACAAAAATAAACTAGGATCTGACTGATGGCTGGTTTTGCTTTCAAGCCCTGCCTTAGCTGTATTACTTGGTGCTCATGTAGGTTCATTCATGCTGGGTTGTGCATCTGAGGCCTGCAGATCCATGGGAGGTCCTGCTCATGAATACACACTGGCAGCTTTATTTTACTCAGACAGACAGCACAGTGCACAGCTATGACAAAACAGGGCAGCTGTGCACTTCCCCACATTCCTCTAGCCTGCTCCTTGAACGCAGATCAGTCTCCGCCCCCCAAAAATTGCCAGGCATCCCTTACAGGCATCATACCTCCCAACACACACCACTACCCTGTGCCCACCTCATACGCAGACAGACTCCCCAGCCACCGTCCGCTTGCCGTACCCTCTGAGAAATCATCACCCTTATCAGGTTCAAGCTGACCCTGCTATACTAAGTGCTACTGTCAGGGTCAGCTGGTCCAGGCTGGGCTGCATGGCTGCAGCTACTGTTGGGGATTTAATTACAGCCAAATGAGAAGCTTATAGATGGTTGAGCATAGAGAGCATTATGGAATGACTGTGAACCCATGCAGAGTTACTGATTATTAAATGATTGAGTTTCCTCACCTAAAAATCTTCTGTGAATGAATGGCTGTGGTTGTGTTACTATTGGCCAGTGGCTCAGAGCATGTACTTGGCATGTTGCCAGGCTCTGACAGTACGTTATCATGTGAGTATGAGGGTGAGACTATGTGAGTTTGACTTTGTGCAAAACTCAACTAAACAGAAGCTATTGGGTGAAACTGTTGAAATAGAAAAAACATAATAGAAGAGAGAAATGAATTGTTAAAGTATACGTTTATATCCTCTCTTACTGAGAGTTAGATGACAAGATTGATTCCACTTTGGTGTCTGTACGGTAAATATGAATCTACAGCAAGGACACAGCTAGATTAGTTTAGCATTAAGACTGGAAATAGCTAGCCTGGCTTTGTCCAAAGGCAACAAAATCTGTCTTTGAGAACCTCTTAAACTCAAAATACAACATGTTATATCTTCATTGTTTAATCCGAAGCTTAACTCAACATAAAGACTGGAAAGAAAGAAATACTCCAGCAGCCCGCCAATAACCCCGTTTTTTACACTTCAGGTCAGTGTGCATATTTCCCGAAAAGTTTAACTATTCTATACTATAGGAAAATGACATTAATGTGACATAATATCGTTGTATTGTCCTGCAGCATTCTGTCTTGATAATCTCGGCTTGGCTTGTTTCATCCACAGAAATCTGCAAAGACAAGCCTTACAGTCATTGGTTAGTTAGTTTCCAATGCGCAATAAACCTTGATGAAAATCCATAAGCCAAGGACTCACTATACATTTCAATTCTCTTTATTTTTATGACAGTGTGCTTTTTTAAAATAATGTTTAGCTAACTTAATGACGTTATCTAGGGCATGGGGAAATGCAGTATGTTTTTCCTTCACTCTGTTGTCTTTGTTTATCCACAGTGACAGCTGATGTACAGCTGCCACTGTGGATAGGCGCTTGTTTTAATGCCTAATTATCATGCAATACATCCTGCTGGACAAGGTGTCAGGTGCTGTCAATTCAGCCAAGAATTTCATTTCACCTATCCAGTCAAAGGCACAGTCTGTTCATATAATAACTGATCGACCTTCATACATGTTCAGTGCATGAAGCCACCTTTTATGGTTTCTACCCTGCCCTCTTAATCCCATACTGACACTTGAGAAATGGCTTTTTTATTGCTGAAGTTACTGTAACTTAACCAATGGAATTTCGTGGATGTTCACAAGAAACCAGCAGAAATATGAGATCCAAATATTTGGAGAATTACATCATATGTCCTAATGTCAACACTGTGATTGATTACTGTTTCTGCTGACTGTGCTTAATTTCAAACTCAACCTAAAGCCTTTTTCCATACCTCTGTGAACCTGAACGTGATTAAATAACAGTAGTGAGTTGTCACACTTTAGCTTTAGTTTGTCAAAGCAGCCACTCTGCCATCCTTGCAGTCACATTGACCTACTTGACCACCTTTCCTTTCCTTAGCCAATTTTCCCACCGTCTACTTCTGACATAAGTGAGATGAGTGCTTTACTGGGGCCCATCATGTAAGGATGCATCTAGTGTTTTCTTTTACTCTTGTGGACAGCTGAGTGTGGCTCAGAGGGGCTCAGGGGGGCCAGGGTCACTATGGTCCAACCCTGCTGAAGGAGCTGACAGTGGTCTGTCAGAGGGGAGGACCTGATGATTTTTCACCCATTCAACATCTTACTAGTGTGTCATAGTGACAGTTTCATTTTCGTGAAAGACAGTGGGATTTATCAACCTAATTATTTAACATTATTTAGGCAATGGTAATAAAACTAATCCTGTCCCACATTTATTCCATTGTCAGTTCTATGCTCTTTGATTTGAATTTGTGCAAACAAATAAAAGCTCAAAAACTGCTTCAAAATTTCAAGCAATCACAACTTGATAGACATCTAGGTGTAGGAATACAAAAACACTGAGATGACAGTGGGTGATGCCATCGCTATCAATTAATCAATTGAATTAAAACATATAAAATAGGTTTCAACTTTTTCGGTAGGGACTTTATTACCTTTAGCACCTCCCAGTCCAAGGTGCACCTAAACTTTTGACCCTCCTTGCGCCCCAAAGTCAGTCTTTGAAGAACACTGCCTGAGAAGGTGCAGCAGAAAATTACTTTTGAAGGAAATCTGATCTGAATGCTGTGTTAAAATAATCCTGCCCCCTTGCTTCTTAACATCCTACAAGCTTGATGCTGGAGGCCTTGATATTACAATCACTGTAATGAAGTCAGGATTGATTGAATGATTGGCAGCTAGAGACATGTGCGATGAATGACCTGAGCCGCAGATTTAATGCACAAATACAGTGATGGACACAGTGTTTCTGGGGTATGTGAAGCCATGGAAAGTGCAGCAGGGTTAAATCACAAGTGGCTAAGACTGAGGTTTGTATGTGTCTCCCTGTGTGTGCACATGTGTGTGTGTGTGTGTGTGTGAGTGTAGGCAGATGCGTGAGTCCAGTAGCCCCTGTTTGTTTCACTTGCTCCTGGCTGAGCACTGGCATTTGTGTGCAATGAGTGTAATGTGAGTGTGTGTATTTGTGTATATGGTTTGAGTGGCAGGAGGCAGAGGGGCACTGCTAGGGGTGGTCAAACACAACAAGTGAAGGAGGAGGGGGAGGGGAAGGTGTATTGGTACTAAGGTGGTATAGCCTATGTATGTGTGTGTTGCGATTCAGATCAGACACGTTTAGCTGGACATGGTGGCTTTAAGCGGCGTTTCAACTGACAACAACTTGCCAACCAGAGGTCTTGCCTGCCACCGCCACCACCTAAGTCCTCTGATTCATCTGGTCCTATCAGTCCACTGCTATCTGTATCAATCATTAGAAATCATTTATTTTTAGTGGGATGTGGCCTCTCGCCCTCCTTGCTGCCCTCTTGCCCCCTGCGGGCCCCCTCTGCCTTAGAGCCCCTCACTAATGAGTGTCAATCTTGAGGGCTGTGGCACTTTTACTGCAGACACCTCCCCTGACAAACGCAGGGCTTCAGTCAACATGAATCATGCAAATGGACCCCAGCAAAAGTGACAACCGTGCCATCCGCCGCCAAACCCCTCCCTCGCTTCCTCCCCAGCCTTTTAAAAGTTTGTTCATAAAAGACAAAACATCTTTTAGTTTTTCTTGTGATGCATTTTTATTGCTTAGTATTTGCAAAGACAAAGTGTGTGTCTGAAATAACTCCATATTTACTATATAGTGCACTACTTTTCCCCTTCAGCATTTTATTTTAATGTAAAATGTATGCATAATACGATGTGTCAGAAATCTCAACATACAGTCTACAGACACTCAAGTGGCACTGCAAGCCCGTACTTCTGCTAAATGCTAACGGCAGCATGCTCACAATGCCTATGCTAATATGCTGATGTTTAGGTACAAGTTTTCCCATGTTTACTATCTTATTCTACCATGTTAGCATGCTAAGATTTGCTAATTTGTATTAAAGGCAAGGTGCAATGGCAACAGTTTTGCAGGTATTTGGTCATAAGCCAAAGTATTGGGCAAAATTTAAATTTTGACCTGATAATGGTGCTAAATGAAAAGTTGAGGCATCACCAAAGTCACTAGGGTTCATCCTCTGGGGACCATGAATGTGTGTACCAAATTTCATGTAAATCCATCTAATAGATTGTTGAGATATCTGAGTCTGAACTAAAACCAAGCAACCACCTGACTTACATTGTGATCCCTAATGTGGCTAACAATTAGCATACAACAACAAAAATCTTGGCATCCTTTTCTTATGCAGTACAATCTGTACATTTACACCTGGCATAAAAGAAATCCATGTATCAATTGTGGCCAACTTTGGCTATAATTGTTCAACTTCTGTTTTTCTTGTTTTTTTTTTACTGATAGTATTGATATGCATTATTGCATATGGTGTCAAATTCTGGCCACTAATTAGACCACAGTCTCGCCTCCCCACCACTCAGTTAACACTCCTTACATGACTATTTGAAGGTTCCCATTGTCATTAAAGCAACATACTGTAGGTATCAGCATTTCTGTGTTTGAATGGACCTTTTTCCCAGTGTGTATAAGTTAAGTTGTGTTTTAAGTATGTGCATGTGTCTATCCTCTGTGTTCCTTTGATTCTTGGGATGATGGAGTTTTCTAGTAACCAAGCGGACGTCAGAGATCTATTCTGGATGCCCGGTGCAACAGCCGGCCGGCAACAGCAGCAGCAAGGGGAAGGAATGCCGTCTGTCCGGAGGCCTGGGCAGAATGACCGCTGATCCTGTCGGAGGAAGCGGAGATGGCGGCTCTCCTGTTTCATGGGTTGTGGAAGAGAGAGAGAGAGAAGTAGGGAGAGAAAGAGGGAGTTGGACTGGGGACATGACGCTCATGAGAAGGAGAGAAAAGAGGGAGAGAGAGAGAGAAAGTGATGTTGGTGGTGGTGTTGGGGGGGCTGAAGGCATTTGGTTTGGTGCCAGTCGAGCCAGCTTTCTGGCATGCCACATTCCAGGAGATCAACACCACGGTGTTTCCTTTCACCCCCAACCCACATCCACCACCCTGCAGCCCACCCTAATCCCCAGCGCCACTTTTTTCAATAAATCTTTATTAAAGAAGAAAAAATTAAAAATAAACCAATAATGTAACACATGGACAATCTCAATATGTTTAAAAAAAGAAAATGTATCTTAAACAGCATTGTTACCAGTTACAGTATTGTGGTACAGATACTGTACTGCTCCCAAGAGTCCAATACAGGGCTAATATTCACCCAAATTTAACACAATGTCCCTCAGAGGGAGAGAGAATGTGATCTTTAAAGTGAAACTACGCAATTTATGAGAGAAGAAACAACATATCTTTTTTCTTACAAATGAAAAGCAGAAATGATAAGCAATAAAATGCATCCTTCCTCAATCCAATACACTAAAGGGTTTTACTGATACAATCTTTGTTGTTGTATTACTGACTACTAAGTGTGTTCACTGACTCGTCTGTTCTTGGATTACTGTTACAGATTGTTTTAGCATTAACATTATCTTGTAATAGTCATTGTTACCACAGTGGTTGATAATCCATAATATTGCCTTTTGTCACAATTCTGGTTATCAAAGACAATTGTGGGTGTCTCACGATGCCCTAAAAATCTATTTCCAAAAATGCAAATAATACTTTGCTCAAAGTGAAAAGATGTCTGCATGAACTCTCTTAAATCACAGAGCAGAATTTTGGTGTATGTGTGATAGAAATACTGGCTGAGTTTCAGTTGGGTGATGGGAGCGATACGTTCCTTGACAGAGGATGATAGTTTGATATCAATACATCATCAGATGTTTGTAACACATCCAAACCCATCACATGGAAAGATGTAAATCATTACAATATTGTAATTTATGCCACTTCATTTTGTAAGGACTTGGATTAGTAGTTTGGGACGCTGACCATGCAATTGAAATGTCCCCTGTTCAAGTCTCACCAGGTATCTTTGTTGCATGTCACTCAACCAACCCTCCATCCCATGCCCCTCTCCAGCAGTAGTATCTAATAAAGGTATAAAAAGCTAGGGGCTCTGTGAGGCAATGCTTTGAGCTAAATGCTATTAACAGCATGCTCACAATGACAATGCTAACATGTTGCTGTATGTATTATGTTTACCATACTTACAATGTTAGTTTAGCATGTTAGCATGCTAACATTTGTTCACCTGAGGCCAAAGGAAATGTCATTAGCTCTACAGAAATTTGGCCATAATCCAAAGTATTGGAAAAATAAAAAATTCACCCTGATGATGATGAAAAATGAAGGGGTTACCAAAGTGAATATAACTCATCCTGACATGTTCAAAGTTCATGGCAATCCATCTATTATTTGTAGGAGACAAAATACAAAATTCACATAAAGCCTCATGGTGGCGCTGGTGGGAAAGTGAAGGGATCGCCAAAGTCATTAGGGTTCATTCTCTGGGCACATTGAATATCTGTACAAAATGTCATGGCAATCTCTCAAAGGTTGAGGTATTTCAGTTTGGACCAAAGTGGTGGACAGACCAACAGAATATCATTACATCCCCATAGAGATGTGACCCTAGCTTGATTTATTTCATTGAACTAAGTTAAATGGTTAGACTTTAATTTTCTAATATGGATGTAGACAGCAGTTTAAAAAAAATTTTTTTTTACAAAAGCATAACAAGGCTAAACAATTCCCTACACAAATGTAGGGAAACCTGCAAGCTAGTTCAGGTAGAAAACTCATCATGTGTGAGTTGCTACACTCACACATGATGTACTCTACGTACTCTATGTACTCTGATGTACTCTACTCATTGTAGATTATATCAAACACACCCTTTGTTACAAGGCGGGGTTTTTAAGTCTGAATCTCCTGCCCCTTTCAGCTCTGCTGGAGTGCTGCTATACACTGTTCTCTTTGTTAAGTAGTTACCTTTGCTTTAACAAACTGGTACTGTATAGTATTTCTCAACACAACAAGCCGATCCTGTTGCTTCAGTGTGACTTGATGTTACTTTCTACAAGTATAGCATATTGTACGTTATTATAGTGGAATTGTATTGGATGTATTGTATTTGAGAATGTACAGAGAAAATCTGTTCCTAGATTTAATGCTCTTTTCAATTCTGCCATTGACATCGATGTACTTACCTATAGCACTTGTGATTCATCACCAGCCCTCACAAGTTTGATGAGACATCTAGTTGTTTTTGATCATGGTTCTATGCACTTTATGTAAAGCTCTTATTTGGAAGTCGCTTTGGATAAAAGCGTCTGCTAAAGCGTCTGCTAAATGCCTAATTGTAAATGTAAATGTAAATAATAGTGTTTCAGCTGCACTGCTGCCTGGATTTAGCAACTCTATTGGTTAACTCCAGCCCACGAAAACTCTTCTCCACCTTTTCCACCCTTCTCAACCCCTCCGACTGCTGAGGACTTAGCAGCAAATTTCCTGAACCCGCCTCCCCCACCCACCTGCTGTCCACTACAACTAAGACTACCAGTCTCACCACCTTCTCCTCACTGTCTGAGACTGAGATCACTGATCTCCTCTCTCACCATCCTACCACCTGTCCTCTTGACCCTCTTCCCTCCCCTCTCCTTCTATCTATCTTCCCCTCAATCATAACATTTCTTCTCCATGTCATTAACTCATCTCTTGCTTCAGGGACCTTCCCCTCTGCTTTCAAACAGGCCTGTGTCACACAATTACTCAAAAAACCCTCTCTCAACCCATCCCTCCTCCAGAACTACAGACCAGTATCTCTGTTACCATTTCTGTCCACTACACTTGAATGTGCTGTTTTTAATCAGCTATCTGCTTTCCTCAAACAGAACAACCTGCTCGACCCCAACCAATCAGGCTTCAAGCCCGATCACTCCACAGAAACTGCCCTCCTGTAAGTCACTGATGCCCTCCAGTCTGCCGGAGCTGTGGGGAGATCATCTGTTGTCATCCTGCTAGACCTGTCTGCAGCATTTGACACAGTCAACTATCAGATCCTGCTCACAACTCTCCCTGACCTGGGCATCACCGGCACTGCACTCCAGTGGATCTCCTCCTACCTCGAGGGTAGATCCTACCAGGTCTCCTGGAGAGGTCACGTGTCTGATCCTCGGCCCCTATCGACAGGTGTGCCGCAGGGCTCAGTCCTTGGACCTCTCCTCTTCTCCCTGTACACCACCACACTTGGACCAATCATCAGCTCACACGGTTTTTCCTACCACTGCTACGCTGATGACACACAACTCCACCTTTCGTTCCCTCCGTCCGACCTTGGCGTCTCAGCTCGGATAGAGGCTTGTCTAGCAGACATCTCCACCTGGATGACCAAACATCACCTCCAGCTGAACCTCGCTAAGACAGAGATCCTCGTCATCCCTGCTTCTCCATCCATCTCCCATGAGCCCCCCTCACCCTGGACTCCACGACAGTTGTTCCATCGCACTCGGCCAGGAATCTTGGGGTCACCATCGACAACAAGCTCACCCTCACCAACCATATTGCTGCAGTCTCCCTATCGTGTAGATTCACCCTCTACAACATTCGGAAAATTAAGAGATACCTGTTGGAGCACTCGACCCAGCTGCTGGTCCAGGCACTTGTGCTCTGCAAGCTGGACTACTGCAACTCGCTCCTTGCTGGTCTACCAGCCTGTGCGTTTCCATCCCTTCCCTAAGATCCAGAATGCAGCAGCACGTCTGATCTTCAACGTACCGAGGTACACCGACGTCACCCCTCTCTTCATCTCCCTTCACTGGCTATCCATCGCTGCTCGTATCAGATTCAAGACCCTGGTACTGGCCTTCCAAGCAGTGAACAGGACTGCACCAACCTACATCCAGACCATCCTCCAGCCTTACACCCCTGTCCACCAACTACGCTCTGCCTCCGAGAACCGCCTGGCAGTTCGCTTTCTCAGGGACGCCCGCTCACATTCAATACTTTTCTCCTGTCTGGCCCCCCAGTGGTGGAACCATCTCCCCACATCCATCAGAGAGACAACCTGTCTGGCCACATTCAAGAAAATACTAAAGACCCGTTTATTCCAGGAATACAATTGTTTGTTTCTATAAAGTATAGCATATTGTACGATATTATAGTGGAATTGTATTTTAGTTTGAATGTATTGTATTTGATAATGTACAAGATAATCTGTTCTAATCTGATTTAATGCTCTTTTTGATTCTGCCATTGGCAGCGATGTACTTACCTATAGCACTTGTGATTCATCACCAGCCCTCACAAATTTGATGAGACATCTTGTTGTTTTCGATCATGGTTCTATGCACTTTATGTAAAGCTCTTATTTGGAAGTCGCTTTAGATAAAAGCGTCTGCTAAATGCCTAAATGTAATGTAGACACTACAAGCCATAGGCTGTAGGAATTTCCTGTTCTGCTGTTGGCTGTTTGGGACCACAGAGATGCTGCATATCAATGCTTCACTTTATTTTGCTAACATGCTTATCCTGAGTTAATGTCTTGGCTCTGTGTTTTTGTGCTTGAAAATGTCAGAAATTAACTATGTCATGGCATTGGATGCAATATTTGCATTGTTATTGGATGTTAAATTCATTTCTCATAGTGGCTGAACTTGGCACGTGCATTGTGATGCTTTTTAATAGTGTTATGGTGTTGAAATATGAATGTTAATGTGTGAGTGTTTTGGACTGAACTACTTTTGCAAATACTTTCCCTTTTTTAAGTTGTTGCCATTGTTTCATATAAGCCAACTGCAAACTAATTACTCCTGTAGATTTTTTGTATATTGGTTTTAGAAATGTAAATATGACATCATCATTTTTGCCAAACATCATTCTGTACTTCAGCATATTCACTTAAATAAACAGATTTTACTTGAATTGGCTGATTTAAAATTACAGGATGTGCTGCTCAGGCAGGACTATGGTGGAAATGCCACCAATGATGATGCTGTCAAAATTTCAGTTTCAGACTTGAAATTTTTTCATGTGGAACACCGATGCTTGCTAATGACTCAGATGGCAAGATCTGAAGTGACAGTTTGAAGTGACATTTTAAACTTCAGGGAACATGATGCGCCTGGTGTTACATCTTGGCCTTCCACCATCACTGCGTGCAAGTGCCCTTGAGCAAAGCAGTGAATCCTAATATGCTGTGTGGTATGTAAGCGAATATTATCTTTGTGCCTTTACCAGGAATTTATAAAAAAAAATAAAAGAAGAAATTCTCCCATGTTAAACAAGGTGAATTTTATCTTGAAAAAAATAAAGAGAGAAGAAAAAATGTACTGAAAGAATTGTACCATATACTGTACATCATCAACTGTTATTTACACACAACAGATGAGATGCTGACCTTTGAGGGATCCTTTCTAAAAGTTCATTGCACTTCACAAGAGATACATCTGATCTAAAACAGTTTCCACTCTATGTTTCTAATCTGGTCTCTAACCACACTATAATGCTCACATGAACATGCTGGGTGTGAAAACCATCACATCCCCTCAGACCTTTGGCCTTTTTTTATTTGTGTGAATGTGTAGTGCATTTTACTGGTGATGTGAATATCAGGAAAACAGATGGAGGCAATATATTTTATTCTTGGGTGTATATGTGTTGACTTTTTCACTTTATAGAACCATTTCTCTGCCTACTAGCAGCGTGGCTCTAGGGATGACAATGTCTCTCCACCGCCTTGGCTTTGATCTATACTGAAACAACTACTGGATGGATTACTGTAAAAGGGAGGGAAGAGGGTGAGCCCTACAGGCTTTGGTGATATCCTGACTTTTCCTCTAGTGCCACTATGAGGTTGACATTTGTGGTTTTGAGTGAAATGTCTGGACAACTATTGGATCTATTCTATGAAATTTGATTCACATATTCATGTTTCCTTCAGGATGAATTGTAGTAACTCTGACCTTTCATCCAACACCATCATCAGGTCAAAAATGGTTTTGGTTTTATGACCAAAAATTTTCTTCAGCCTCAGTTGTACTTTGTGTTTTGTGCTAATTGGCAAATGTTAGCATGCTAACAGGCTAAACTAATATGGTGAACATGATAAACATTATGCCAACATGCAGGTATAATGTTTATCATGTTCACCATATTAGGCATGTTGGCATTATCATTGCTAACCTGTTAGCATTTAGCTCAACGCACACATTAAGTATATATCCCAAGTGATATCAGACTGTTTGATATGTAGATATAATTATGTAGTGCTTTAGTCTTTTTAATAATTGCACTGTGTGTATGTGTGTGCTTTTGTGTGTTAAAGAAGGAGGTTTTTTGTGGCTACGGGTATTTTTATGAATTTGTGTGTGTATTCATGTGTGCATCTGTGTATGTGTGTATTTTTATGAATCAGTGCATGTGTGAGTGTGTGCATGCATATGTGAGTGGTGGTTGGTCTGTCAGCTCAGGTTAGGCTGACGCTGAGTGGCCACACCTCAGGGGTTTGCAGGCCTGCAAGGCAGGCTCTCTCTCATCAGCAGCATTAGGCCGCCGTGTGTGATGGCTGCTGACCCCCGGCGGAGCTTTGGCCGTGACGGTTGGCCGGTGTTGGGCACCAATAATGCCAGGTTCTGGGCTCACTTCCTGCCAGGAGCAGCCCTCACTCTCCTGCTGTCAAATAGTAAGTGGCGATGACATGGATGGCACTTTGGGTAATTTGTCCTGGGCCTCATCAAGGACACCTTGTTAAAATGCCCCATGTGTCTGACTCATAGACTATGGAGGAGATGGATGAGAGGGAGGGAGTGTTGGGAAAGTAGTTTGAGCAAAACTTTCTCCACTTTCAAGAGAGAATTAAAGGGTAATTGTGATTTATCTGAACTTGGATCTTTTGTTTGTAGATTAAGCCATCAGTTATTCATCAGATCTGATAACATTCTACTAACCAATCGAGTTGCTAAGACCTGGGCACACAGTGACAATGTTTAAAATAAGTCCAACAGGACAAAAACCATGAGCAGCCAGGTTTTAAACAAACTCCCAGGTTAGACAGATTGATTTGAAAGAGAAAATTAAGATTCTTTAAGTTATTACCAATTTTAAAAATCTTGCTAAACTGGTTACGGTTTGTTTACATTCTGTCAGTTTAACTGAGTGCTTGTTTCTTGTCCCTTTGGACTTCTTTTAGAGATGTTGCCGTGTTCCCATAATGAGGTCTCTGCTATTATTTTGGTGACCACAATGTTATCATAACAGACAGAAATGATGGCCAAAGCTACAATAATAAGACCCAAGTTTTGAGTCTAGAAGTAAACTAGAAATAAACTTTTACAGTTTACTTTCTGGTTATGGGTATTTCTTGTAGTGATGATATCAGACATTATATATATTAAAAAAAAAGTTTTAGATTGTGATATATATTTAAAAAATCTAGGCAACATTGTAGCTAAGGCAGATATAGTTCAGATCTATAATCTGTGAACAGAGACATTTGGCTCCCCGTTGTGTGATGGTCAACAACGACAGCAGGTGCACCACAGGGAAGAACAACAGGGAGGCAGGGCCACCACCAGGAAATGACCCCTGCCAGAAACAACAATGAAAAAGCCAGGGTTTTGGAGCCTTGAAAATATGAAGTGACAAAGGGTGCCCTTTGTGTGGGAATTGACATGGTACAAGGCTGACACTGTGCACCCTCTAGGGGTTGATCTTCCAGTCAGGATCAAATGGCAAAACTAGGTCAGGGGGAAGAGAGACAGAGAGAGAGAGAGAGTGAAAAGAATGGGGGGATTCTTAATATTTAAGGAAAATTGTGACAGTTTGTTTTAGTATTCACCTTAAGCAGAATAGGCTGTACAGTCAGTCAAATACACCATTATCATCATCTACCACTTTCAAACATTTCTGCCCAAGCTGACGGTTTTATCAGATAGACACCAGTGGCCAGTAGACAAAGAGTCTTGTGGTTTCATTGTCAGTCTTGGTTTGGTCCGTACTAATGAAAAGGCACCTGTTCTTACTGCAGATCAAGCACATACTTGCAAACAAAGGGCAACATATGGACCTGGTTATCAAACCTCCATACTTTTTGGTACTCACGGAAATGTGAACACAGAGAAATAAACATTGTCAAGTATCAGAAGTTAGCATAAAATCTTAATAGCATATTCTTTGATAATTCTTGATTTTAAATAAAACATTTAGACTTTTTTCATTTCAGCTCTATCTCCTAAAATATGACATTTACATACTACTAATTTCTTTAGTCAAATCTGTTTTTGAGGGGGAAATTGAAAAAGTGCTGCCCACTTTATGTTCTTTGCCAATGTTTTTGATTTTGTATAAAGGTGGTCATGGTGCATGGTGGGCTTACAAAGTGCATGACGACAGTGGAGACCTGTTAGCATCCTGAGTCCTGCACGTGGTTAGGTTTAGACAACAAAAGCATTTTGGTTAAGGTTTGTGAAACCTCATACTTTCAGTTAAAAGTTAATAAAGTAAAATCGTTGGTGTTCATTTAGGCAAAGTTTTGGACAGGCGCATGTGTGCAATATTCAATATTTGTGAACTTTGGTTTCTCTTGTTCAATGTAGAGAAAAAAATGTTTATTTGTAGGTAGCTAGTATGCTAGTATCAAAAGTCAAATAATACCCAGCTCTAGCCAATACTTAAGTTATGGAAACTAGACCTAACCAATTAATCAACAGAACATTTATTAATGTTTGATAACTGATTAATCAGTTAATCATTGGCTCCAGCTTCTCAAATGTGATGATGTCTTTTTTCTGTTTTATATCATCTTATCATCATCTTTTGGGTTTTGGATGCAAAATGAAAACACTACTTTGGTGTCTTTAACAGACTGATAGTCATTTGTTATGAATTGCATTTCCTGACAATTCCCCAATCAATCATAAAAGAAAAAAAATACTTGGCAGATTAATTGATGATGAAAATATGGCAGCACTAATGGAAAGATTGTCTTTTTTTTGGGGATGCAGCATATATTTCTCCTTGTATTGGTTTACTTAACTGATTTCATAAGAGAGATGCCCACCATCTGCATTGTAATGATAATTAGAAGGTGAGATTGTACAGCGGTAAATCATAATTCTTTCAA
This sequence comes from Nannoperca obscura, assembly GCA_036024295.1. Taxonomy (NCBI): domain Eukaryota; kingdom Metazoa; phylum Chordata; class Actinopteri; order Centrarchiformes; family Percichthyidae; genus Nannoperca; species Nannoperca obscura. Next base: position 3,426 of record JAVQJL010090362.1, on the reverse strand, counting down.
GAACGAGGGTGATTTATGTTAGAAATTGTGTGATCAAGGTGGAATGTCAACTTCTTTCTTTCCCATTCAATCACCTTCTGGCAACCGGCCATGACTTGCCTGTAAAGTTCTCATCTGGGAACACAGGGTCTCACATTGTGAGATGAACAACAGCAGTAATAACAACTGGGCTGATCTTCCCCTCCAGAGGAACAGGGGTCTGGCTGGTCCAAACACACCGGCGACCGACCCTCCCTTTGGCCCTTTTTTGTCATGAGCTGACCCTTCCATTTAATTAATTAAAATTAGCATCTGTCCCCTTGGCATTGACTTGTTACGTCAGATAGAATCAGCTTTTGTATCTGCAGTCCCCCAGGGCCGTTGGCCCTAACGAGGCCCAAGAACCTAATTAGACGATGTAAACGGGAGGTGAATGGGGGAGCTGGACAAGGAGGAGAGAAGAGAGGGGGGTGGTCTGAGCAGGGGGGTGGAGAGGGTCCTGCTGGGCTGAGTTGGCCTTGAGGGGAAGTGAGGTATTTATACACCCGGCACCTAAACATGATGCAGGGGGGAGGTGGAAGAGAGGAGCAGCATCGTCTCTCTCTGTTTATCTCCCTCTGTCTTTGTCCGGTGTGTCTCACTATTTGTCTCTTTCTGCCTCCCTCTCCCGTGCTCTCACCCTCACTGTCACATCACAACAAGAAATACAGGTTTGGACAAGGATGTGTAATCATAGATTAGAGAGCAAATATCAGCAAATTCTTGCAACCCCCCTGACATTTTAAAGCAAATCTTAATGACTATATTTCTTTTACAGATGGCATAAAAACCCAAAATGTACCGTTTTGAAAGATCAAACAACACTGTTCCTCTTAGGAATGTTTAATTCATAAGCAGTCACACACACCTTTGCTAAAATCAACACACTCAGGGGTTTTTCTGCCACAGCCTCACTTGGTCTGGTATGACCAGTCACTTCTATTAACTAACTGTAGCTAATCTTGGCGAACTTTAGATTTAGTTGCAGTGTAACTGACATTACTTTGTCAGTTTGTTCACTTTCAGCATATAATGTTGATGGAAAGGGAAATTCATTGTGCTTTTGTCCTGTAATTATCACTTGTGGCTGCTGTTCAGCAAAAGTTAGATCTTCTTTCAAATTTTGTTCTTGGTTTTCTCGTTTCCATTTACTTTTACGATGTTGTGTTGAAACTGCATCTGAAATACTAACTCAAATCTCACAGTTGGAATACTCAAATGATGATTTGCTAAACAAAGATCTGGATTTGTTTGAAATCTTTCATTATTCGTACCAGTACAAAACCAGTGCTGTACCCAGCCATAGCTAAACATAAACTGTATTACTAAATGTACGTTTTTGAGAGTTTTCTCTATCTGCCACTCACTCACTCACTTACTCTCTCTCTCTCTCTCTCACACACACACACACACACGCACACTTTGACAGATGTTTGACCCATTGTCTTTAACTGCCATTTGTTGCTGCCCATTTCTGTGAAAAAAAAGCCCCACAACTGTATCAAAGTTACTGTTTACTCTCTGATGCATGTCTCAAGGCTGGTGGCTCTGCCCGAGCTCCAGGCTGGTGTCATATCCTGATCCCCTCGCTATCCGAGGTCGGTGGAGACAGATGCTGGTGTTTGGGTGGCTGCTGGTGACGAGGGACCAGGCAACCTGAGCAGACAGGATGTGGGCAGCTACTCGTCCCAGATAGACGCGTGTCAGTAAAACAATGGGTGACATGGGAGGACGCTCATGTGGTGGGAGATGTTAAAGCTTTCTGAAAGTCGTGTGTGTGTGTGTGTGTGTGAGACAGAGAAAGTGAGAGCAAGACAGATAGTGAGACTGAAATGTATCTGTTTTAATCCACAGCAAGTCTTGTGTGATGCATACACATGCATTCACACATAGTGTGTGTGTGTGCATGTATATAAAACATACAACACAATTTTTGCTTTTGTTTTCACTTTGTTTTTCTTTCTTTTCCTTTTTCTCATGTCTCTTTCTGTGCACCAGTCCTCAGTCAAACAGGGTTTTTTAATAAATACTAGCATTGTTCTGCTTGGAGCACGATGAGTTGTAGAAGATTGTCAGTTCAAAAATGTCTGTCCTCTTTAACCTGTAATGCCCCACATCAGGCTCCATGGTACATTTAGGCATTAGTATTGCCTAAATGTATGTATTGACAAATCCAATTTAGTTTATGTTATTGCACACACAGTGAAGTGCAGGCCTGTGTGAGTTTCAATTGAAGTCCATCAAAACGAATGACAAGGCAAGATAGCCAAAAACTCAAGTATGGTATACTATAGAGTGAGTTGCTGCCCCAAGTGAAGATGTTCAGGTATCTTGGGGTCTTGTTCATGAGGGTGTAATGGAGCGTGAAATCAACGGGTGCATTGGTTGGCATCAGCAGTAATGCGGCTGTTGTACCGGCTTGTTGTGGTGAAGAGGGAGCTGAGCCAGAAGGCAAAGCTTACTATTTACCATTCAATCTACGTTACTCACCTATGTTCAGGAGCTTTGGGCAGTGACCGAAAGAATAAGATTGCAGATACAAGCGGCTGAAATGAGTTTCTTTCACAGAGTGGCTGGGCTCACCCTTAGCAACAGGGTAAGGAGCTCAGACATCCGGTGGGAGCTTGAAGTAGATCAGCTGCTTCTTTGCGCCGAAAGGACCCAGTTGAGGTGGTTCAGGGCGTTTTTCGGGCATGTACAACTGGTAGAAGGCCCCGGGGTAGACGCAGAACAAGCTGGAAAATATTGCTGGTGAGAGTGACGTCTGGACTCTCTGCAGCTATCCAGGGCCGGATAGTGGTGCTGTGTTTTTGTCACGTGCAGTTTACAGTGATAAAAGTGACAGATTTACCACTCAAAGTTTCCAGGAGACTCATATAAACTTGTATAAATGTGACTATTAAACTATTAATAATATTCTCCTCAGCCTTGAGTTCATTATTGATTACCATTGTAGGCACAGGAGGATAGTTTGCAGGACATGCTAATGTTTGCAGATTACTTCAGAGAAGACAAGCACACTGTTTAAATCATTCTTTGTACTGCTGCTAAACTAAAAAAAATCTTTAAATGTTCTTGTGTCCAAAGCTTGACGGATCTCGGGTTTAGCGAACGGTCAGTTGTCCTTTTACCAGATTTTTACAGATATTGGCTAATAATCTCTGGCAAAAAGACATGTTACTTTTTTTTAGGTTTATCTTTTATTTAATACTTTAATTGTTGAACTAGAATACAATTAAATGTCCAGTCAGAGAGTATAAACTGTCATGTGGTGCAGTTATGTGAGTACCTATCCTTCCAAATGTCTGTATGAATGTGCAAATTCCTCACATGCTTTTGTGTTTGTGTGTGCATCTGCCTGTTCACTTACTGCAGGTGCATGTGTGACTGTGTGTGTGTGTGTGTGTG
>JAVQJL010090359.1:0-15296 GCA_036024295.1 Nannoperca obscura | reverse complement strand
ACACACACACACACACACACACACACACACACACACACACACACACACACACACACACACACACACACACACACACACACACACACACACACACGTGTGAACCCTTCCTGCAGTGTTTTAGCCAGCAGAGTGTGAGATGAGGATCCGCCCCTTGGGTAACATTATAACATCTCACCCCTGCAGTGTGTGACTGTGTGTGAACGTCTGCTGCATCAGCAGCACTTCATACAGAGGAGAGGAGGTAGTGTTCACTCACCCATGTCCACTGTGCATCACCTTGCCTCACCCACCCACCCGCCCACACTTACTCTGCATGTTGTTGATCATTTGGCCACCCTAAGTTCACAGCTTGTTCATACATGACACAAGCATGGTACATTTCTTAACGCCGTTAAGTTCGTGGCGTTTGTTAACAATAACCCCACCCCCCTCCTTAAAAACCCCTGTGCTTCTATTACAGAGAGGATGTTGCTACTGGACCCCTCCCAGTCATTGGCATCACTCCATTTGACTTCAGGAGTAAGAGACAACAATAACAGCAGAGCAGGCTAACACCAGAGGCTAACATGGACCTGCAATCAGTAGCACCTGAATAAAGATGTACCTTTGGGCAAAGTGAAAGAATTTACAACCTGGTGATAGACAATGTGAAAGCAGTCACTTTGTCTCTTAGTGATATCTATTTCTCCAATTGTTTCTATTTCTCCAGAAAGTAGTAAACCTGTACTTGTGACCTTCACTGGTTATCTGAAGTGATCTGAAAGTTCTTTCTGGAAACTGTTTCCAAACGTCATTTCTTTGCTTTGAGCGTGTCACTTCACCGCCACTGTGTCGGGTTGGCGAAAGGAATCTCGGAGACCGATCTCAGCATCTCAACAGACCCATCTAAAAACTATTTGCATGGCTAGTTGCAAGAGATAAGTAAGAAAACATTTAAAGAATTAAAGTCCTTTGTTGTACCTAGTTTTCTGGAGCGTAAAACTGCATAATACATATTTCTATATAATGTATATTTCTATATAAATATGAAATAAATATTTCTATATAAATATGTTTGCTGACTTGTCGTGGAGATAGATTTGCTAGCACACAAGCTCGGGAGATATTATGATTGTATCCATAGCATCTTTAGGCTAGCTGTTTCCCCCCTGGATCTAGTCACTATGCTAAGCTAAGCTAACTGTCTCCTGGCTGTAGTTTCATATTCTACAGGCATGAGAGTGGCATCAATCTTCTAATCCAACTTCCGGCAAGAAGTATTTACATAATACAGAAATGGAAATAGTAGTGAGCAAACTCTTTTCTCTTTTCCTACACAAGAAGGCAATGACAGTGTACCAGAAGTCATTTCAAATTCCTCCATCCTGTCCTCTCTCTCTCTCTCTATGTAGATTCTAACATCAGGAGGTGAATACATAATAACTTGTGTTACCCACAATTCCAGGGGAAGAGGGACTCCGATTTCCCAGAGTTTCCCAGAGGCAATCTCAGTTAATCGCATCCGCAGTGTTTACTTGCCTTGAACACACCATGCTCTTCCGCAACCTCTCTCTCTCTCTCGCTCTCACACACAGCAGCACAGAGCTGAGGTCTGTTTCTGCGCTGTAGCAGAGAGTCTGCACACCACACAAACACAGAGCTGCAGAACAGCTGAACACCAAGTGAAACACCCTGTTATCCTTGAGAAAATTGCAAAGGGCCACCTTGAGTTGATAACAGTGTGTGGGTCTGTGTGCTATATGTATGAAAGAGGTAAACAATTGTGTAATATGCGTGTGAGTGGTAAAGTTTATGTTGTGTTTGAGATTGGAGAGACTGTTTCTAAGTTATGCATATAGAAGAGCTCGCTTTGGCTGACAAGGGTGTGTGTGTGTGTGTGTGTGTGTGTGTGTGTGTGTGTGTGTGTGATTGTTCGTAGGCAGGATCAGGCAGGATTCCAACTACTGTACATCAGGACAAACAAGTCTGGCTTTAACAACTGTCGTGAGTAACACTTTCTCAACCTTAATACCCATCGCAACAAAAAGGTGAAATGTTCTCATAGGATCCACAAAATTGAGATGTTGTTCAAGACAAAACAAAACTCACAGGACCACGTGAAAATTGCCTTGACTCAATCAATGACACAAACTAATAAAGTTAGCACTTTTGAATATCAGAGTCTATCTAGTAAGAGTTTTAAATGAATAATTTTATCAGTACTTTTCCAGGAATTGCCAGCATCTTCTCTAGTACCCACATGTTGTTTTGGAGACATGTTTAATTTTGAATACTTAGCTTTGGTTGTTGAAGCTCAGCAGTCTATATTAACTGACAATCTATCGACCCCCAAAGCACAACCCCAATTCTATATCTGAGTTTTATGATTTAATGTCGATCGTTCTAACCAGTTCTAACTCTTTATGTTACATGGTGATTATAACTTTCATGTCAATGACATTGCTGATTCAAATGTGGAACACACATTAATATTTGTCTTGGTCTTGTGCAACATGTAAAAAGGCCCACCCACGGTCGTGTGAATACATTAGATTTGGTCAACTCCGATATCATAATGTTCCTGTTTCTGATCATTCTAGTGTTTATTTTAATGCTGTTTGCGCCGGGACTTTGGTTGTGAAGCGAATCCTTGACGGCAATGTTAGGACTTGGGTTTTTAGATATAATGAACACTTTTCCTCCATCCAACGCTTGCTCAGTTGATCATCTAGTGCATGGCTTTTGACACTGTTGATCCTGATGTTAATTTCATTAGCCATTTTAACAAGGTTGCAAAATCTTCATTTTTCCCTCTGAGGAACATTGCCAAAACTTGATAATTTTTAACCCAGAACAATGCTGAAATGCTGAGTCATGCTTTTATTGCAAGTTGCTTAGATTATTGCTCTCTAAACTCTTTTTACTGGTATCAATAAAAAGTCTTTAAGAAAATAATTAATTGAGAACGCTGAGACCAGGATATTGACCAATACAACAAAAAACTGGCTACCTGTATCTTTCAGAATGGATTTTAAAGTCCTTTTACTTATGTACAAAGCCTTACATAACCTAGCACCTTCATGTAATCAGTGACTGCTTATCGTTTTACCCTCAGATATCCCACTGCCTTTCTTTTAGAAGATCCTAAAGTGTCACACAAGAAAGAAGTGAGGCTGCTTTCTGTTTTTATGGTGGAACAGCCTCCCCTTGGATCTTAGAACAGCAAACTCCCTTCATTTTTTTAAATAAATGAAAGGCCTATCTTTTTAATGTCACTTTTAATTTGGGTTAACTTTCCTGGTATCATTGCTAATGTTTTATTGTATTGTGATCAAACCGTTTCTGTTTACCTGTTTTTCCCTCACTTATTGCTGTGTTTGGGGGTTTGTTTTGACTTGGCTGCACCTTTGCATGAAATGTTCCACACAAGTGAAGCTAATATTGTTATTAACCATGTGTCAAAGGTGTTGCTTGCAAACACACACACACACACACACACACACATTCCTGAGCTTGGTATGCTTACATAATGAGCTCAGCTGTTTCTTCTCACAAAGGAGTTGGGTTTTGCTATAACACTCCCTACAATGGAATAACATTAACTTAACACCACCAGAGTAATGAAGCTGTAAAAAAGTTGAATCTACAAACTCTCCTACTGAGTGATACATCTTTTCATGGTCTGAAGCTCCCTATTTTGCAAGATTCATCGCGATTCAACAATTCAGTCCATCATTGATGAACTGGTGTAATATTTAACATTTAGCTCAGCAGATCCTCACGTAGTTTCCCTGCTTTAATAAACCTGCAACGATCATTTCCTGGTCTTGTCTGTAAAAAAAGACATTTGACTACAAGGACATTTGCATCTCTGAGCCAAATGCAGCTCTATCCAGGTGCACCCTTTGAGGATTGTGTACTTGTGTCCCTTCAGAAGAAGAGGCACTTTGGGCGCTCTAATAACTACCACAAATGGGATTTCAAAAAGCGCCCTTTACACTGTGCGGAACAGAGAAAAATCAATTCTGCAAGGGTCAGTTAGTGTGGAGGAGTCAGAGAGTAGCGCCAGTGATACCCAACTGATGCACTCTAGATCAATATCCTCTTTTTATTGTTAGAATATCTGTCTCATTTCAATTCTCCTTTTCTGTCATACCCTCCATCTATCAGCTTTTTTTTCTCTTGCTCATCCCCACTTCACTGACTCAATCTCTGTTTCTGTCCAATTTCTGACTCCAAAGTCTGAACCCTCTAATCTTTACAAGCAGGGAAGACGAGGCATTTTAAGCAACCACCTCTAATTCGTCTGGATTTAACAAGTGCAGAGTAAATGATAATTTTCCCACCAGCAGCGAGTCCTCTCGCTTTCTAAAATGACAGACTTCACACAGAAAAATTCCAGATTAAAGATGAATGAGCATCACTCCATGCAGTCACACTAAATGAAAGGGCTGAATTCAAAAGATGCCAAATCACATTAATGATGTATTAACGAAGTAACAAAGTATTTACCACAAACTTGTTACAGTGCAGTTTGGTGAGGCCTCCAATTAAAAGCACTTTGCATGTACAATACCGGCTTTTAAGCAGGGAAGGGGGAGAAGCTGCGCATATGTGTAATGCTTGTAATGTCTTTGGAACACAAATGGATGTTTCCTTGAAAGTTTGCTAACAAGTATTAGACCACAGAGTCATCCCTTAACCACAGTCTGTTGACTGCTAAATGGAAATGGGCTGTGTGAGTGGCTCTTGGGCATTTCCTCTATCTTAGTGAAAGTTCCGTATGCAAGATGAAAAACCACAACTTCCTGAAGTTAAAAACAACTTTAAGCTGTGAAATGTGAAAACAAAGTCAAGACCAACTCGGAACTTGTTGTTTGGTTTTGGTATGGCCATGAAAGGTGTGGTTTGGTGACTACTAAAGCCAGTATTATACCTTCCGCGTCCGCGTGTCCGCAGCCGTCCGCCGCTAGTGTGCGCATTACGTCATTTGCGTCATCAGAGCAGTCCGCTACGGCTCCGCGCGTACGAACGCGTACCGGGCAATCAAGTATGACCGCGCGGACAACAAGTAGTGTCCATCAAATTTCCACAGTTGCACAACAATACTCCCTTATTTAGGTAGAGTAAATGTAATAGCAACATAGCAATACCAGCAAGTCCAGGAGCAGTAACATGATATCTCTTCTGTCTGAACACAGTCATGTTGTTTTTACTGCTACTAATGTGATATTAAAAGCACTTCCTACTGTCCATACTGACGGGAATTTAACTCTTCTTAACACAACTAGCTATTTTTAGGCTTCAGCGGTCTGAGTTAACCAAATCAAGTAGGTATCATTCAAAGTTAGTCATTTTAGTATGAAATTCCCCCTCTGTCTTATTGTCACAGCTCAGCAAGCAAACACAGTCTGGGGACACACACACAAAGGAGGGATTTCATGGTAAAAAGGCTGTGACTTTAGAAAATGCCCAGATGATTTGATTCATATTATCATACAATGCATCCGTCTCTTACTGGATTCGAGTTGCACTAGGATTTGCTTTTGTAACAAAAGCATGTGTGCATTTCTGTATGTGTGTGAGCTAGCTTCCCATATGTCTTTTTTTTACACTTTCCTTGAAGAATCCCATGATACATTACTCATGTCCTCAGCAGGACCTGACTGTTTCATACTGTGTTCTTCTACATCTGTGACCTCCTGCCAAGCATTTCTTCTAATCAGGTCATTTAGTGTATTTTTAGATGTTCATCTACTGTACCAGTCGGTTTCCAAAACCAAATTCTGGGCAGCTGCATTAAATAAGATTTGACTGTTTGTGAAGGTTGCTTGTTTGTCTCTGTCTGCACTGAATGGGAAAATGTGGAGACCCCAAATCCAATGTCTGATACAAACCAATGACCTCAGTCAATTTGGCGTGGGAACATTGGGACCGACAGTTTGAATAAAAACGCAGCCTTTGTCTGGAGGGTGATATAATAAAATACAAGGCAAAATAATAAAATATACCAAAATACTGTATTTAGTTATTTGGTGTGTTTAGTTTGGTATGTCTATAGTTCTAATGTTTCTTCTAAAACACATTCAATAATTACACACCCTTAGCTACTTTGGTTTTTTTTGCATACATGCTGATAAATCTATAACCACAACCTCAACTGAGTAGATTATCAAAATAAATGTCACTGTATAAAGCATCATACAGATAACCAGATGCAAGCTGGCAAATGTAGATGAAAAGTCAGGGGAGACCACTAAAGTCATTAGGACACATCCTCTGGGGAACATGAATGCAAGCACATAAATGTCATGACTAGACCAAAATGGTCCATTACCTGACTTTATTTATTATTATATAATTTCCTGGTTCTTCCTTTAAAACTAAATACATAAATGTCTCTGTTTCATCTCTAATATTTACATAGTATTTACTGAAAACTTATCAGGAAATTATATGACTGAATGACTAAAACAGTAACCAGTGAAATAGGAAATAAATACCACTCTGCTTTCCTTTACTTATTTTCCGGGAGCACGACTTGCTGCAGGCTACATTCATGTGTGCGTCTACCTGCAACACGTTGAACACATAAGCTGTATTTGCTGAGATAATCACATGACTATGCTGTGAGGTATGTAAACACTCAAAGCATCTATTTAAGTTGTTTTTAATAGTACTGGTAGTATATTGATAGTAGATATAGAGAATATAGTCTATTATCTGACATGTTCCATCACAAACCAGGAAATGGTGCATGCTTTGAATTTTTTTCATTTAACAGAAAAGATATTCAAATCTTTAATTTGATTGACTTTGATTTGAATGGGAAATGAGTTAATTACGTGATTGCGTAAAAGGTTGTGTGTATCATTTTTTAAATAAATATCAAACAGACAATGAGTCATATGTCATCCCGCCTTTTGTGTGTCACTCACGCAGAGAACAAAGAGCAGGCCCTCCTCTCATCATTACCTCCCCACTTCTCTCTACTACCACCTACAGACTGCAGGCCACCCCCGCCCTGAAAGAGGAAGGGAGGGGAGAGAGAACCAAGGCACGCGCCACATTTACTAGCAACTTACAGTCCACACACTCAGAGGAGGGAGGATCAGAAAAAGACACACTGACTCAGATATTCTCACACACATACAGACACTGTTTCACAGGGGATTGATGCCTGCTTCTCACAAGCGTTTCACCTCGTGTCACCTGAAGGAAAAGTAAACTTCAAGCAGAGAGCTGGAACTGTGCAGCAGAAAAGAAGACTCAGTGGAGGAAAGGCGACTGCTGCTGCCTCTCTGTGCTGTCTCGGATTCAAACACACACATTTTATTTTGCCGGTGAGTGCTGCGAGTGATCAGTTGAGTGATTGTGTGCTTTTCCACCCCCCCCCCCCCTCTGTGCGTTTCAAATCTATTTATACAAATGGTGACTTTGGAAAAATGCTTGTGGGGTGGTTCTCTTTCACAGCGCTTGTTTTAGATGCAGCTGAGACAGAGGAGTGAGGATCAACATGTGTTTTTGCTCCAGTCTTACTTTTGCTGTATCATAAAAACATTGTTTGTCTACTTCACACTGAGAGCGAGACAATACCGGAGTCAAATTCCTAGTATGTACACATACCTGGCCAATAAAGCTGGTAAAGGCTGTCAGTGTTGTTCAGTAAAGCACAGCACTCAGATGGAGAGTGAGAGCAGAACAACCTGTTTACAGGACAAGAAAGTGGAAACACCCTTTGTTGACATTTTAAAATCAAATTCATGATAGCACATACAAGTTATGACATGCAATTAATAAAACACAGAAACACACAAATAAACATCTACGGAGGACTGTGAAGAAACATTTCAAAGTAGTAGTAGTAGTACAAACCAGTACACAATATGCTCAGCTGGATAAAGGGCATATTAACCACTGTTGATAGTGTTGGCTGATGACACAACACACCTGTCACACAAACTCTTTGGATGTCTTAATCAGACAATTCAGTTTTCTGTATATTGTGTTTGATTTAGATTTTCTTTAAATGAGCCAGTCCGGCCTCATATGTATAGTCACATGTATTTTCAGGAAGTGAGCATTTCTTTCTGCAAGGCCACGTTTTTAAGGGAGTGTTCTACCATTGTATAATAGTTGATGTATTCTGTACTATAATCTGGTGCCTATATACATTTATGATCATGTGGTCAAAAAAAGGCATGTGACAACTAGATATACTTGTCCAGTTCACCCCCCCCAAAAAAAAAAAAGTCTACTTTGAGTGGTATCTAGCCATGCACAAAGTTTTGGGACATCTGCGAGATTTCTACCACCACCCCGATACAATGTAGGTGAATGGAACCATGTAAAACATTTCAGCAATGAGAAACAATGTCTCCATTACGAGCTGTGGACAATTTTCATTTGACCTACTTTCTACAGAGAACAAAGTCCCTCCAAAAATGTGTAAAAATGCTTTTCTATTTGAGTCATAGTTTAGTCTTTGGCAAAAACCTCAGAAGCAGTTATCTCAGAACCAGCACATAAAAACTCCAAACTATGTGCATGGTCAGATAACAGTAGAGGTGAGTGAGAAAATGTTGTGGGTGAACAAACCCTTTAATTAAGTAAATGTTTTAAGTTTAGGCAGTAAAGTATTTTGCACAGCCTGGAGAAGTGTGCTATATGAGAAAGAATTAAGTGTAACTGTACGTGTATCTGTGTACGAGCTCATGTGAACTAGAGGTGAAGCAGAGTTTCTCATTATCAGAGAAAAGCGAGCCATTCTGAGCCAGTGACCCCATTAGGCACAGGCCATCCAATGATGTTTAAAAAGCTCCCGGGGTGCAGTGGGAGTTCCAGGCCCCAAGCCCATCCTGATCCCCCCCTTGATTTCAGCCCAGGCCCAGGCCGGAAGCAGGTTATTCTCATCCCACATTGTGCAGCTTAGCTATTCTGATGCTGTCCATTGTGTCCGAATGCTTTCCATGGCTCTCAGCGATTTCAGTGGGTCTGCGCCTTAAACCCCACCATTATGGTCTGGCTTGCATTGCCACATTTGCTGCGTTGGCTTTTGCTTTCAGTAACCCCCAGCCCCCCCGCCCCTTCACCCAAATGCACTAACTGACTTTTTAGCTAACATTACTTGTCTTGAATACCAGTGGGTGTAGTCTAAATGTCAATCTCACAACCGACAAAAATGTTTTCATTTCAAAGTAGCCTTGTTTCATTTGTGCTTTTGCTTTGCAACACAGAGTAAATGATCTGAGCGCATATGTTCTCTTTTCTGTTGTATGAAACCGTCAATCTAATTACAAAATGCGGCACACGAGGCAATGCATCATTGCAAATAGGGAAGATATTGGCCAAGCAGACATTGAGGAAACGTTGACATTTTTTGTATTTCCACTTCCTTCTTTTAAAATCAAAGAAAGCAGAGACGCACCCTCCCGTCAGAAAAGTAAATGTGCTTTCTCTTCTCAGAACTTTACGGCAATGGCTTCATGAGTGAAAGATGGATCTCCAGCTGCTGTGCGACTGTGAGCGTGTGAGTGATTCTGCTGTGAGGTTGGGCGTTCCCAAGCAGACTCTGTGACTTCCACTGCTGCCTATGCCTCATGTTGAATGTGGAAAACCTAGGATGGAAGACCCGCCAAGTGCTGCTCTGAGGCACTGGAACAACACTCTCAACCATTTTGCCTCCTCCTTCACAAACACCAGCTGCTTCACCACCATCACCAATCAGACAGGGACCACCGCCACCGGGTGACAAGATTCCAGGATGTTTGTGAATTTCCGCCGGATACGAAAATGCCAGTGTGTGCAGCTGATGACCACCTGCCTGGTGCTGTCGGTGGTGATGATTTGCTGGGAGCAGATGGACAACAGCCTTGTCAGCTACGTCAAATCTTACTCCTACCGCTACTTGGTCAACAGCTTCACCTACATCAACAAGAGCCTCACCATCCCACGTGAGCAGGCCAGGAGCTTCAGCAACTTCCGCTACCTGCTGGACCACCAGGATAAGTGTGTGGGCAAGGACGTCCTCCTCCTCCTCTTTGTCAAGACATCCCCAGAGAACATTGAGAGGCGAACTGCCATTAGATCCACCTGGGGTAATGAGACCTACATCCAAAATGTCCTGGGAGTGACAGTCAAGGTGATGTTTGCTTTAGGAGTCCCTCAGACCATGAAGGAGGAGCCCTCTTGGAGTAAGAGGAATGGGGTTGGTTTTCAGAAGCAGCTCATCCAAGAGGACCACCTCCATGGTGATTTGATCCAACAAGACTTTTTAGACTCCTTCCACAACCTGACCCTGAAGCTTATCCTGCAGTTCCACTGGACGCACAGCCGCTGCGAACACGCCCGCTTCCTCATGACCGCCGACGACGACATCTTCGTCCACATGCCCAACCTGGTGAGCTACCTGCAGGACGTGAGCAGCAGAGGCGTCAAAGACTTTTGGATTGGTCGAGTGCACAGAGGGGCGCCACCAATCCGCAGCAAAGACAGCAAGTACTATGTGCCCTTTGAAATGTACCAGTGGCTGTCCTACCCAGACTACACAGCTGGGGCTGGGTATGTCGTCTCCAGGGACGTAGCGGACAAAATCTACCACGCCACGCTGACCCTGAACGCATCTCTTTACATAGACGATGTGTTCATGGGTATCTGCGCCAATGCCATTAGTGTGTCACCGCAGGAGCACGTCTATTTCTCAGGGGAGGGCAAAGCGCCCTACCACCTGTGCATCTATGACCAGATGATGACCTCACACGGTCACGTGGAAGATATATATGACCTGTGGAAGGCTGCGACAGACCCAGAGGTGAAACAGAAGACCTCTGGACTCGTAGGCAGGCTGTACTGCACAGCTGTGAAAATGTCTCTCCTTTGTAAACCATACTATATTAACACCTACCCTTGCAAAGCAGCTTTTATTTAGAATTATTTCAGGTGTGTGTATCAATGTGTGACAGAGAGAGGGGGAGAGTGTTATAAGTTATGATGAAAGGGGGATCATCGCTGTGAATATTACCTCAGTCCTTTCAGTCGGACACCCATGTAAAAAACACTGGAGCGTGTGTTCTGTGTTTCAAGAGACAAAGAGACTAGACGATTCATGTTTGACCTCTAGTCTCAGTGGTTTAATTATGCCATAGCACTGGCTTTGCATTGACAGCAGAGTGTGTTTAAAAATAGGTCCTAAAAAGATGATGTTGTCCCAACTCAACAAATGGGATTTTAAAATAGATGAGCTAATTTATTTTCCATCTAAGACAGTTCATAAAGAGTGTACTTCCTCCTTGTTGTGGACCTTTCTGAGAAACTCAAATGGTTTGCCAAAATACTCAAAAAAAAAATTTCTAAACACAAGGCCACCTTTTTCACTGGCATTTACCTAATTCATTGACTTAATTGTAAAGCTAATTCACATTTAAAAAACTATTTTAAACTGTTAATGGACATATAGGAGGTCTGTGTTTATAAAATTACGATGGAAAGCATTTGGGCATTCCTGATGTGTGAATCCATGTAGAAGAAATATACAGTAGGTCAGTGACATGTCAGATCTAAAAATATATTCTTGTCATGAAGTGCAAAATTCCTCATAGTGAAGTAGAATAGATGTGTAACTGAAAATACCAACAGTTCTTGTGATTAAAATAATGATGAAGTAATGATGAGAAACAGTGTGAGTTCTAAATTGACAGTTTTGTTTTTTTGTAATTAAATTTGTGAAAAAATATTTTTATTTAAATAAAATCTCCACAGTGAAATTCAAAGTGTTTTATTATCATTGTTACTAGTGATTGTCACCAATAATGCCAGTTTGTTGGCCAGGAAACACGATATTTAGATTTAGATTAGGAAACATCTATTAGGAAACACAGGAAGATTTCACTAGTTTGACTGCATAACTCTTTCAACTGTTTTCTAATAACTTCAACAATTTCATTACATTAGTAAAAAATAAATATTGTACAGTGGGACCCAGAGTTTTTATAATAATATATAGGCAACAAAATGTTTTACAGTTCTCCCACAGTAAAAGTGGTCATTTGTCAAAATGCAGTTTTGAAGACTCGAATGTGCCAGTAGGTGCGATTGGGAAAGATTGTGTGTTTATTGGTACCATGTTGACTGGTAACCTGCCAACACACAAAGCATACCTGACATACCAACGCATGGAAAAGCCATCTTGACACTCAATCCACAGATAGTTTTGAAGAGACTTTAAAAATTCAGTTTAAAGTTCTGTTAAAGGAACAGTTCAACATTATGGTAAATATACTTAATCAGTTTCTGTTAGTTAGATAAGAGGGTCAAGAGGGCCAGGAGACGTTTAGCTTAGCGTAGCACATTCTAACAGCTAGCCTGGCTCTGTCCAAAGGTAACACAGTCCACCAACCACTAATTAAAATGTCATATCTCATTGTGTAAATTGACATGTTGATTTTACACAATCAACGTGTCAATTTTACTCATAAGTGAAGTCAAAAGGATATTTCCATAAATGTCAACATATTTCTTTAATGTGGATATTTTTCCAGACAGTGTACAATTGGTTACTAAAGTGCACAATTCAAGGTGCAAGCTTTTGTTCTCAGTAACTAAAAGTTATCATTTAAAAAGCATTTTCAAGTTAAATTAGGAATAAACAAAACAAATATGTATTAGATTGAATCCGTTAAAAAGATGGATCGCCCACTGATAACAGCATTGCAGCTTGCAGCACTTTGCACCACACTTTAACCACCTTCAGTTTAAACAGGAAGCATTGAACCACAATGCAAGCACATATGATACAATGCATACGGAGCAATGCACCAAAACCATGTGTGGAACATGACAATTACTACACAAATCAGCCTGAAGTCTCAATGTGTTTGCCCTTTATAGCAACAGCAAAGCAAAGTAGAGCAGGTGTAGGTGCTACTCAAACCTCATTAGCGTGGAAGTGCAAAAAATCTAGCATGAAAGCACTTTACAGTTTACAACCCAACACATCTTTATAAGTGAAGGAATGGACTTCGCCTCAGGGTGTGTGTGGTGGAGTACTGCTCACTAGGATTTTGATCTAGACGTTTTCCATCTGACATGTGATACGTGGAGCCAAAAATACCCCCAGCAGAAAGTCATCAGCGACCCCAGTATGTCTGCTCCATGGAGGCATCTGGCACACTGCTAACAGTAATAACTGAGGTTGGTCCTGTGTCAGGGCTCAACCGACACAAGATAAATGTTATAAACCTTCACAGACAAACAAAACATGTCATCAGTTGGATGAACCTGATGTGTTGGATGAACAGAATGAAGATTTTTAGACTCACACATCACTGAAGGTGTGTGATGATGTAGTTATCCATCTATTATTGTCAGTACAAACTTTTGGTAGAATTGCTTTTTGCATTTATCTGCATTGGTCCAATCCCTACAGTACTGTATATCCTGCTTCTGCCTTCAGCATCTAAGGTTTCCTCTCTGAGAATATTCAATTTGAACCAACTGTCATCTCAGAAATCAGTATCAGTTTTTCTTATAATCTTTTAATCGTCTATATAAAATGTAAATGAGTCAGAGTCACTCACTTCACCTCGACTCGCCTTTAATTGTCTATGTGTTTATTTATGGAACCACATCCTGAAATGTGATGTTGCCTGGATTAGCTGTCCTCCAAACAGCTGCTCAGTTTCCAAGGCAACACATGAAGAAGAATAATTCACACAAAGGATTCAGGCAGGCCTAAAAACACAACCAGCTGCCTACATCTGTTTACTAAACTGCCTGTGGGTTGATATTAAGACATTGACTTAATGATGACAAAGCAATTATGTTCATCTAAATGAGAAAATCTGATCACATCACATACAATGTGTGAGCTGTTTAGTCTAATTAAACCGACAGAAACTTGTTTGTTAGTTATTTTTAGATTTACTCAAGTGATCATTACTGAGGCACATGAGGAGTCAGCTGCTGACTAGTCATCAAAACAATGAAGCTCGCCTTTAGTCACTTCCCAAGAGGTGGCTTTGCTAAAAAAAATTATGTTGACAAAGTGGACATGCTAAATCTGGTCAAAGCACCAGCTGAGCCACATGGGAAAACTATATAATGATAGCTTATTAAAAAACACTTTAAAGAGGTCGCCTGTCTCACAAGAAGAATTGGCTCCTTTCTTTGGAAACTGGCTCAACGTAAACTGTAGGGGGATTAAAACGAGCAGCAAAGACATGATATCTGGATATCTGTTTTCTGGTTAGGGAGAATAACACTGTTTACATCTCAACAGTGTTTTTGACAATTCAGATAAGATGTTTACACAATTTATCTGTCAAGGCACAAACATTTTTATGAAAATGGATCAATTCAGTTTGACATTTTGAGAAATATGCTTTCTTGGTGAGAGTTAGATAAGAAGATCAATACTACTCTTGTGTCTGAATGCTGAGTATGTAGCTACAGCCATCTAGCTTAACTTAGCATAAAGATTGGAAACGGGGAACAGCTAGCCTGCAACAAAATCAGCCTAGCACCTGCAAAGGTCACTAATTAACTCGAAACATATTTGTCTTAAAATAAATTCTTACAAAGCCCAAATAAAATAGATGCTGTTCTTGGGTTGAGACTTTTTGTTTAAATTAGAATTATTCAACAGATGGCA
Organism: Nannoperca obscura; assembly: GCA_036024295.1. Taxonomy (NCBI): domain Eukaryota; kingdom Metazoa; phylum Chordata; class Actinopteri; order Centrarchiformes; family Percichthyidae; genus Nannoperca; species Nannoperca obscura. The sequence goes on along the minus strand of JAVQJL010090359.1, from coordinate 670 downwards.
TTAGTAGACAATGGCAGATCGATATAGGACATCATATAGAAAATTATTACATTTTCACTTGACATTAGTCAAGAAATGGCACCTTAAAGAAAAACACAGAACAACAACAATTTTCCTCATAATTTCTTCTTTGGTTGAATAACAATTTATTATTATCATATCTGCTGTTTGAAAAATTTTACAGGACTGTTTGTATTAAGGGAACTATATTTAAGATACCAACTATTTCCTAAACAAACGACCACACAGTAACAAGATAGGAATCAAATTCAACAACTTTTAATTTCTGTGCCAGAAAATGGACCAGGATCTAGTCTTAAAGTAAGATGAGTGCAAATGAGGTCTGACAGAGTATGGTTTGCCAAGGCTGATTATTAATAATAATTTTGGATGGTACTGAAACATGCATGGTGGAGTAAGGAGGATTGGGTTGACATTATTTTTCTATATCACCTCTGAAAACACACTGGTGCTGAGGTCAAATACAGAAAATGTCTTCTTCCAAAGGCTTGAATACCCTCTTTTCCTGACAGTGCTGGACTAACTTATTAATCAGAATCAGAATCAGAAATACTTCATTAATCCCAGAAGGGAAATTGCTTTTTGATACAGTTACAATGCTCAATAAAGTTATTGAAAAAAGAATAATAAACAGTAGAAAATAGAGGGT
>JAVQJL010090355.1:0-10220 GCA_036024295.1 Nannoperca obscura | reverse complement strand
TAGTCGAGAGCGGACGAGGGATGATTACGTAGGGTATTTATGCGGAAATGGCGTAGTGACGTGGATGACGTAACGGGGGTGTGTTCCTGCTCCCGAAATCCGCTAAATAGCAACAATTAGAGACACGAGACTTAACATTTACAATAAGGTAACTCTCTGTTATGTTCCTATGTATATTGTTTTTGGACCATTGCTTCCATGATACTAACTAGCTTGCCGTTTACAAATTACATTACGAAGCAAAATTACGGCTAGCTGGCTAACCTCAGTTTATCTTTAGATACACTTAGCTTGCTGTCCCTGCCTTGCATCGCTCTGGTCTAGAAGAAAGCAATTGTTAGTTGTTCAGTTTTGCTTTGTACCATTACATAATCTGCTGTTTGCCATCAGACATTATTTAATTGAATAAAATAAATAAATTGAATAATTTAATATCATGTATCACATCATCTGGTGAAGTAATTTGGCAAGCTAGCCAACTAATTAGTCCACACAGTTAGAATTTTCCCAGAGAAAATGTTAGTGAGCAAGCAAGCTAAGGTTAGCTATCTAGCTAGCTAAATCTTAGCTATGCTTCAAGGATATGGCATTGGTTTTTTCATAATTGTTTTTACCCAATCTGTACCGGAAACCCGATTAGTTCTGTTAATATGCGAAAATACAGCTATTTCCTGACACTTCTTTTCTCCCCGTAAATTAAAAGCTTCACTTTATGTTGATAAATAGAACGTATCTTTAGAAATACAAATTGATAAATATGTTTTGTGGGACTATTACAATAGCTACTACAAAAAATGTGTGGTCTATTAAAAAAACATCTGGTTTAATTTTGTCCTAATAAATACATAAATTAAACTTTTTCATAAATTAATTTGAATTTAATCAATTTAACAATTTATTTATTCAAGCAATGCAAACATTTTACCTGCTTTTTTGTTATTGAATGACAAAATAAGCTCCATATATTTGGCATTATTATTATATATTAGTATTTATTTAGTAAGGAAAAATTCAAATTTCTGATTAGCACCATATATTAGACATTCTTTACAAAAACAAGAACGTGTGTATTTATGAAATAATGACAAAATTGAATCTTCTATTTCATAACTGGTAAAACCAAAGATAATATATAACTGATTATACTGAAATATTTCTTATTCAATAAATCTTAAAAAAAAAAAATTCTAATCAATAAAATCTAAATAATCTAATCAATCAGTCAATAATGTTATCTTTGGTTTTACCAGTTATGAAATAGGAGATTACATTTCTTATTAAATAAATACACGTTTAGCTTGTTTTTGTAAAGATAAACTTAAAACCATTCTTGGCCTTTTTGACTTGAAGCTTTTCATTTCTGCATTTAAGGAAAAAAGCAGTGACTGGAAGTAGCTACATTTTCACACGTGCAGAACAGAAATAATGTTAGCTGATAAAGACATTTGCAAACGGCAAGCTAGTCCATTTAGCAGCCAGATCAGCACAGATTTTAAATCAGCTGATGTTATAGAGTTGATATGAGGAACTTCAAAAAGACAGAGAAACAGCTTTGTTTGTGGATACCTGATGTACATCCAATATTCACTCTATTTTTAGCCCTGTTCTGGTCTCCAAGGTCTGAGAAATATATCTGACTCTTGCTGTTAAATGTTCCACTATGTTCACCACCTTTTGATGAACCAACACACGACCCCCGTCTTTCTCGGGCAGCTCGTCATACAGCAGATATTTTATTCCCCTGTAACAGTAAAAAAAATAAATAATAATAAAGCCTTTCTTTCTGACATGTGTGGAAGGGAGGGGGTCTTTCCTTATGATATTTTCAATCATAATATGTGGCATGACTCTGCTCACTTAACGCCTCCATTTTATGTTGACAAAGGCCTTCCTCTATCTCTCTCCCTCCAGACATATCAGCAAAAGTGGAACAAGAGAAAGAGAGAGGGATGGTGGCATCAAAGCAGGCCTGTCAGCTCATAGGTACAGGCCTCATCAGGAGACAGATAGTCTTCCTTCCTTGCTTCCATCCTTTCTTTTGTTTTTCAAACAGACATCTTGAGCCGATGGCAGGGTGTTGTCTAATTAATGATGAGCGTGTGTGTGGAGTTGACCTAAAAAAGTTATCGTCACTCATCGTTGAATGTCACTCCCATCACGTTTTAATATGAAGGTTGTCAGGCTCTCTCCTCTTCATATTCTGGCAATAGTAATTCTTAACAAAGATAATGATATGTTGTTGTTGACCCTGCAGCGCCGCAGTAAAATACTCTTTAGCCCTGAGCATGGAAACAAACGCTGTGATATTCACGTTCCTGTGTTAGGCTGTGTAGTGGCTTGTTTCTGCTGTCATGTCAGCTGGCTGGCATGCACACAGTCACATAGAATCAGTTTAACATTTTAGATTGCAGCTGTTGACTCTCATGTTACATTGTTACATGTGCAAAATTCAGATTTTCCAAAAGAGCCCTAACTGCAGAGAGAAGTGAAGGGTTTCATTACTAAATTACTGGCTAATAAAAAAATAAAAAGAATCCCGCAACTTTTTGTAAATACAGTACTACATTTCTGGAGTACCCCTTTACCAGCTGACTTTCTAATCACATTCCTATATTCTTGTTACATGTAATGTGTTTCTCTGCTGCCGTGTCCATTATTGATGACATGTGTGGATAGTCTGAACAAGGCCAGCAGGGAGGAGATGGCAGCTCGGGTACATGGCGGGAGCTTACAGAGCAAATATTTTCCACACAAATGTGTTTTAAAGAAAATCAGAGAAGAGGCTGATGACTGCACTGGCTCAAAGAGCACAGAGAGATAATGTAATATATTAAATTGCTCTCAACATGAAATATTGACACGATGCACTGCATCGGCTACACACGTACAGCTCCTAACTCTATAAATGAGTTAAACATTGCAGGCCCTTGCTGTGGTGTGATGCAATAAAAGTGTGGTTTCATTGCTGTGTGGAGTGCGGACACTTAGTGGTTTACATTGCGTGGTTCTTATTGAGCCAGAGTCAACAGCTAACAATGCTTTTTTATTTGAGCTTTGCAACTCTTGTAAAATTGATTTCAGGGTCAGAGTTAGGAAAAGAGCCAACAGACACAGTGCTGTATCTTTGCTTCGAAAAGATAAAGTAGATAATATCTGTAGTTACAAGATCAAGAACTCAAAAACTGGGTCGGACACTGTTATTCATTTAAATAATAATGATAATAAATAATACATTTATTGTTTTCGAAACAAATGTTTCAAAGTGCTTCACAAGGCAATAAGAACAAGAAAATAAAGAAAAAGTAAAAATAGTAAAAAACATATGCAGGTAAGTATGTGATCATAAAGTTTCATGAGAAAAAAGCAAGTGAGCCTCATCGTGATGGAATAAGTGCTGTAATAAGAACTTTTATTTGTTATGACAGGAATTCTGATAAAAGTGCCTCTTGATTCCCAACATACTTAAAATACATATACATAATATACACACATAATTGCATGTAGACTTATCAGGTGCTGTGACACTGCCACCCACCTGCTCAGTATAGTTAAGTGTTAATTCACTGTAAAGCAGAGCCGGCATAATTGACTTCTTCAAGCCAGTATTGCAGGATCTCGTTTTAAAAATGTCTGGTGTCATGGCGCAGGCATTCTGGGAAATGAAGTCCTCAAAATTCAAACTGCTGTAGCTGTAAGAAATGTAGTTATTGCCTTTTAGAATTATGTCATTTAAATGATGCAGTCTTCCTTTAGTTCAGTCAATCTGTTTTCCTGTCCTAATTCTTTTGAATGATTGAATGTGATGCTGCTGTCTGTCTGTGTGTTGGAGGTCCATGGATAGAAAAGTTGGAGGGACGACTGATTTCCCTGAAGAATAACTGCTTCTTCCACGCCGAGTTGCTGCCATCTGTACCTCAGATCCCTGAAGCTTTATCTCTTCTCCTCTCACTTCTTTCCAACCAATGACACCAAATATAACCACCAACTGTGTCACTTTTCAACATCACAAACACAAAAATCTAGCATTCGTATCTTTGACAAAGCCATTCAGTTGAAACACTGCACAGTACAAGTTGAGTGGATTGTTTGAGGGGCACAAATTGTAGTAATTAATATTTAAAAGTATGTTCTTAATTTCATGTTGCATTTAATAATGGAACATATCTACAGATAGAGACTATAATTACTATGTCAACAAGGAACATATGTGTTACTTAACATATGAATTACTAATCTGTCCATATGATAGTATTTAATTATTCATTTTATTTATAAATGGTGCAGATAGCTGAAACAATATTCACTAATTGTGTTCTCTTGTTAGTATGTAGCTGAGTAATTCATCAACGCTAGCTACACTTGTAGCATTATACTTTGGTGTAGAATAAGTTAAAGACCTGACCTGAGAGATAGCACTGCAGTCGTACTGCTTAATCAGGCGGTCTCATCAGGCAGTGCTGTAAGAAGTCTTCAGATCCTTAAAGAAAAAACAAGCACTGCATTAAAACTGTGCTTGAGTCAGTACATGTGTGTTTTCAGCTAATCAAAGCTGCAATAATTCTTTTTTTAAATGTACAATTCCAGTGAAAAGTTTGGACACACTTTCCCATTCACTTGAAACTTTTGACTGGTACTGTATGTTAACTATGGATCAGTGACTGTGTAATGTGAAGGTGGTTGCTCACCCACTGAAAGTGATCCCCCAGTTCTGCCGTTCCCAGGAGCTGTGGAGCATTTTTGCCTCTTTTAGCTAGTTTTAGTTTTCCAGCCAGCAAACTGAGCTCCTCTTCGCCCTGGAGACCAAAACAAAGCCCAACAAGAAGTGAATATAAACTCTTCAGGTGACGGCTCCAAGCGCTAATATTGCTAGATGTCTGCTTGTTGTGTAAATGAGCAACTGTTTGCTAACATGTTCATCATATCAGCTTTATAAGGTGATAATCCACGTTCTGATTTAAACTTGTCCCGGTGCCCCCACATGACCAACAAAATAATGAATGCACCTTTAAAGTATGAAAAGTAAAAGTACTCATTATGCACAAAGGCGTGAGTGTTATTTAAAAATATCATTTTTTAAATGTAGTTTCTATATAATTTTCCTACACATTGATTCAATTCTAAAGTTTCAGATTCAGATTTACTCTTTAACTTCACTATATCTGTTTCACAGCTACAGTTTCCATATTAAGATGTTACATACAAAACATATGATGAGCTTATAACATATGTTGCATTTTCAGGACTTCAGCCCGGCTTAGATAAAACTCTGAGAACTGGCCACTTTAAGAACTAAATACCAGCCAACATGCACTTACTTTGAAGGTCTATGCCTCACACTGTCTTTAAAAGGAGCACACACACACACAAGGCACTGGACTGCCCCTGAGTGCCCTCCTGCCCCCTGTAGAGGGCAGAACTCTGCCAAAACACCTTAGGCTCCATGTCTGTATCAGAGGAGAGCAAACAGTGAGAGAAAGAGAGAAGGAGGGAGGGAGGGAGCGGAGAGGCTGCAGCAACAAAAGTGACATTTCCAAAGCGCATCAACAGATATCCTATCCCATGCTTCCCTTACCCTCTCTGCATCACCCACCTCCCCTCCCTCCCCAGCCCCAGGCCTCATAAAATTGGACTTATGGCTGGTTTGCCAGCATAAATAAGTCCCTTTGATAGTTAGCGGAAGAAGTTATGACCCTCCTGGGTATAGCGAGGGACAGTGGCAGGGCGGCGTCTGGTGGTGGCTTGCCCGGCGCCCCGTGGCTCTGATCCTCGCGCCGATTCAGGGCACGCTCTCTTCATTACCGGCGGCCACCGGGGACTTGTTTTTTCTGCAAGATTAATGAGTGCCGCGGAAATTCTCCAGCGCAACTCGATAATTAAGTCTTTGTTTATCAAAAAACAAGTTATATTAGGAGCAGGAAATTCACAGTAATTATTCATAATCCTAACAATTCAAGTGTAGCTACCTCATTTGCCTGTGTAATTCTGCTTTTTAATTTCTTGAATATATTTGCATATTAATTTTGCCCATCGGCTGCTGCTAGGGCTCTGACAGTTTTTTTTTAAAACTTTTCCTCTCCTCTCCCCGCTCGGTGTGATGTTTTTCGAGGGGGTGAGGCTCAGTTGGGTGGCATTTCAGGCTGGGTGTAATGATAAATTATGAATTTTCCTAATTTGATGCATAATGAAGTAACCCCTTCCCATCCGCTTCCTCTCTGTCTCACTGATCTTTCCTCTCTGGCCTCATCAGACTTCACCCCCACCAGCTCCCTCTCTCCTCCACCCCCACCACCTTCAGCCATGTGGTCATTAGGGACAGAGAAGCCACGTTTCATTGGTGTCAAAGGCTGTCTGGTGGGCGAGGGGAGAGGAGATCAGCAACCATCGGCCAACATGGCATCCTGTCCAAGCCCTCTGCTCTGACTGACTCTCTGTGCCCTGGCACACCGCCTGCATCCTCTCCTCTTCTCTCCTGTTTCCTTCTCTCCTCTCCTTCCCTCTCGTCTCCTGTTTCTTCCTCTCCTCATTTTTCTCCTCTCCTCCTCTCATTTCATTCTCTCCTCTCCTCTTTTGCCCTGTTTTCTCCTTCCCTCTCTTTTTCATCGTCTTGCTTCTCTTCTTTTCTTCTCTTCTCCTCTCCTCCTGTTTTCTCCCCTATATCCTTGTTTCCTTCTATTTTCTCTCCCTCCCTTTTCTCTCCTCCACCTCTCTCTGGCCCCCTCTTTCTCTCTCCATTCCTTTCCTTCGATCCTCTATCCTCTGCTCATCTAATTTTTCTCACATCTCTTTTTCTCCTCCTTTTACTCCTGCCCACTCCCTCCCTACTCTCCTGTTTCTCCTGATGCCCTGTATAGACAGACATGTTTCACTGTTTGTGCCCAGAGGTTGTGTGTGTGTGTGTGTGTGTGTGTTTGCCCTTCCCCATTGTTTATGGCATGTTTGTATGTCTGAGGACATACACAAATCCCCTCGTCCTTGATGAAAACATCTTGGTGGTACGCTGACATATGTTTAAGTGTTGAGAGTGCAGCGTTTGTTAAGTGCTAAGCGTTACACAACGCTGACTGCTGCTGTCATAAGGAAATGAATATGGATGATCTAAGGCCCTGTAATGCATGCTAGGTGACGCGTTTAAAAATACAGCCCTGCAGCCATTTAAACTACATGCACTCTCTTACACACGCAAACACACAATCTAACACCTAGCCTCCAATAACAAATATGGAGTAACCTTTAACCTGCTCTGGTCATAAATATGCTGTGAAATAATACACTACTAATGCAACTACTTGATTAAATCATTTAGCTGAAAAGTCCAAGGAAATCTGCTGAATGGATCAAAATTGGTTGAGTTTGACTTTCAGATGTTGACCCATACATGTCTGAACATGTCTGAAGAAAAAAGAGACAAGGTAAATGTTGACATAGCGCAAGACACTTCATGTCATAATACTGTGAGCAATATGATGTACAGATGATGTGTTGTTCTACTACGAGCCTACAGACCAGCTTCACTGCTCTTGTCAAACTCTCTGTCAACTCTACTCAAGGGATGAACAGCATTCTTTGAAAGTAAATTTGCTTAATTGGTGTTTTGATGATGGTGGTGAAGAGCACTGGATTGAGATCTGGGCCTGAACAGACTTTTTTATGTCACAGACGCATAAGATGTTCATTTGTATCACAGGCCATGCCGTGCATGTTATCACACCTTTTTCTCTTTTTAAGCGTGGTGCCCTGAGGTGAATTTAATGCTAAAGTTCAATAAATACTTATTATTTTCTGATAGCACAAAGTGGAATGCCATCACTCTGTTTCTACTTTTGTAACAAACTGTACAAACTCTGTCACATAACTTTGGACTGAACACTAAGGTTTACACTACGCTATCATCATGTGCTTCCATACTCTTGGGGACAGCCAGACATTGCCAGCTCCCCACCCCACCACTATCATGGGTGATTAGGACTCTAGTAGGCGATGTTCCCTGCATTGATCCCCTGGTCTCATGAAGCTCTGAGCCTGGCAGCGAATACCCAACCTCTCTGCTAACTAAAAGTGCTGTACCAAACCAGAGAGATAAAATACGCCATGCAATGCCATAAATCCGCCAAATTCAATGCTGTGTTAAACATTGGTGTTGAACTTAACTAGGCTAAGCTAAAGGTAGTTGTGTATCTTATGCTTCATACACTCGCTGGTGATAACCTGGAAATTGGCATCAAGGCTGCACCCTTTCCCCTCTACTTTTTTCCCTGTACACAAACAGCTGCACCTCCAGCTGTCCATCAAGATTCTGAAGTTTTCGGAAGAATCCGCCTACTGGTGGGAGATTGACCATCTGGTGATCTTCCTGGGCACCATCACCCAGTCCTCACCTAGAAAGGCCAGCAGAGGATTAACTTCCTGCAGCAGCTGAAGAAGTTCAACCTGCCAAAGACAATAATGCACTACTACACCGCCATCATTGAGTCCATCCCCACCTCCTCTATCACCATCTGGTACACTGCTGCCACTGCCAATGACAAGGACAGACTGCAGCATATCATTTTCTCCACAGAGAAGGTGATTGGCTGCAATCTGCCATCCCTCCAGGACCTGTACCCCTCCAGGACCCTGAGGCAAGCAGGAAAGATTGTGACCAACCCCTAGCACCCCAAGCAACAACAACAACACAACAAACATTTTTGAAACACATCCCGACTATCAGCATCAAAACCTCACGCCACAAGAACAGTTTCTTCCTTAGAGCAGCTGGCTTCAACAACAAGGACTGGGACCCCCTCAACACTCTAAACACCCCCCATAGACACCACATGTTACATTAACGTACAGTCTATACATCTGTCTCAAGATGTCTATGTCACATTACTTTAACACACATGCTTTGGATTATTATCTCTGCTAGTTCTGCTGTTGAGATGAAAGTAGCATGCTAAATGCTACATTAGCCTAGTCGCTATTTGAATTCATTTTGCTCCATGCCTAGTCCAGCTGTGACTCTGCTTGCTAAAACGCAAAGGTCAAAGGTTCTATGTGTGCCTAAATTAAGTTTTAACTAGTCATTTTAACCATTAAGCTTAAAGGCATCACCCATGCTAAATTTAGGTTTAACCAAATGGATCCATTTCTCAGGAAGGCTTGATTTTTTGTCGGTTGTAACTAACATATTCGGCATTTCATTACTTAGTAACTTTTATCCCATTTGAATTATTTCGGAAGCCCAGGTCTAGAATTATATGATCAGGATTAATGAAGATTAAATATTTCTTCCATTAGCCTATCTTGAATTAATTGTGACTACAATAATCTTTTTTTTTCTACTTGACATTCAATCCACTTTTGAATTATTAAGTCAGTAATAGGCTCTCTGTGTTTGAATTCTAGAGACGTTTATATAAAACCAACAGCACCTACTAACACTGGCAGCCATGATAACTGTGCCTACCAAGAAGCTAGTTATTAGTGTCCTTGAATGGGAGAAATTGATCTAAGGGTATATTCCTTTCCAGTGTAACTGAATACGCTAAGCAATTGAACTGCTCCTGTGGAATTAGCTAGATATATTTAAACATCTCTTTTTAATTTCAGAAGGAACCCCTATATGTAAGGATATTTAAAATATTAAGAGTAAATAGGGTCCTTTATGAATAAAAGAACTGCGAAACCGATGCCATTCCCATCAGCCTCAGCTATATCAGATCAGAATCAGAATCAGAAATACTTTATTAATCCCTGAAGGGAAATTGCTTTTTGATACAGTAACAATGCTCAATAAAGTTATTGAAAAAAGAATAATAAACAGTAGAAAGTAGAGGTGTAGAGGGAGGGTCCGAATATGTTTGGACCAGGGGGCGGAGCTGCTCCAGCACAAGTCTTTCCTTGGCCTTCATGATGTGGGAGGTCAGTGCCACAGGTCTGTAGTCCTTGGCTCCTCTGGGGCGTGGAGTCTTGGAACAGGAACTAGGCAAGGAGTCTTCCACAGCACAGGGACCCTCTGCAGACTCAGGCTCATGCTGAAGACATGCTGCAGTACTCCACAAAGCTGAGTGGCACAGGCACCGTCAGGTCCTGCAGCCTTCAGAGTGAGTCTCCTCATCTGTCTGTCGGCACGAACAGTCAGGAAGCCCTCGATGGATACGTTGTTATCTGGGATGTCCTTGTGTAACCTCGTTTCACAGAAGCACATTAGACTGCATTCCCGACACTCCGTCCGACTCCGG
>JAVQJL010090354.1:0-24578 GCA_036024295.1 Nannoperca obscura | reverse complement strand
CCCCCCCCCCCCCCCCCCCCCCCCCCCCGGCCCGCGGAGGGTTTCCCACAGAGCCGCTGCCAGGGAGCCACGGGAGCGCACAGAAGGCACGGAGCGCTGCGGGACGTGCATCCACGGCCGCCTTCCAGCCGAGCCTCTCTGGGACTTTGCTCAACTTGCTGAAAGAAAAAAAAAAATTCTACAAGTCGTCTTTGACGCTTTCGACGAGCTGACGGAACCCGAGAGCGAGCGAGACAAGCCGAGGAACATGTGGAGCTTTTTGACGCGCGCTCGGCAACTTTTACGCCACTTGATGCTGTGGCGCGAGCGAGGGTGGTTTTCTAAAGAGTTCTCAGTTTGAGTGACTTTTGACGTCTGTAGTATGAGGTCCTTTCATAGGGCATGTTTCCTGCGTTGTGTCCTCACGCTCAGGATTGCGACTCATGGGATGTAGTAAATGGAGAGCTGCGTTCAATTTTGGACACCTGAAGGTGCAGTCCAAGCTGTCCGTCTGCTTTACCATGATCATTCTCTTCATTTACCTCTTCTACTGCCTCAACGGATACTGCGACTCCCTGCCCAGGCCAGTTTATGACCAACAAAGCCATTTTCAAAACAGAATTATCTTAAATGATGGACACGAAGCGTCGCAGCAGCAGCAGCAGCAGCTCGGCGCGTACAACGCGTCTCGGGTCTCGTTTGTCCGGGAACAGCTGTCGGACTTGTCGAACAGCGACGCTCCATCTAACAATATCTCTATAGCCAATAATTTCGGGAGCAAAAAGTTTCCCCAGGCCATCATCATAGGGGTGAAGAAAGGTGGCACGCGGGCTCTGCTGGAGTTCCTGCGCATCCATCCGGACGTGCGAGCCGTCGGCTCCGAGCCGCACTTCTTCGACCGCTTCTACCACAAGGGACTGGAATGGTACAGGTAAGCTATTTTATTTTTTATAAATCTTGCACTTTTATTATACACGTGATTAAATATACACCTGAAATCACGAGTTTCCTCGCTGTCCTCAAACGGGAAATGACCGGAATAGTAATGGACTGTAAGGGTTCAGGGCAGAAGTCACGGACGCATGATTGCAAGTTGGAGCTGCTCACTGTCACTTGCCAGAGGGGCGCGTGGTGGTTGAAGTTTCAGTTAGAGCTCGAGACTTTCTTTTTTCCTCATCAACATCTGCGGAAACACGCGTTGGTGGCTGCACATGAACCAAGAAGCAATGGTTTAAGATGAATTAACGCTATCATTCCCCTGATATGTTATACATTGCTTTAGGCTCAATAGTGTTAGACTGGGGCCCCCACTGCAAGTGTCCACAAAGTTCCCTGTTCTTCTCTAGATTCTGCTGCAGTCTGTCATACAGTGTGTGCAAAATATGTCTTTTATCTCCAGCAGTTGTACATGACGTGTCTTTAGTGGATCTGGTGGGACCAGTCTGATGGGGTGGATGATTAGGCAGATGTGGAATCTAATTTAGTTTCTTTGGAAACAGTATGACCTTCAAACTGAAAGTGTGTTTCGAGATAAAGGTTACTGTATACGACATTATACAGTATGAGATGATTTTTAAACACATGCATGTGTGCATCAAGGACTTTATTCTTTTCTTTTAGTTTTTATCCCTGTTTGTGACCACAGTGGAAAATAAGTGCTTTCATGTGCTGCCCCCAAGAGCCACATGTACACAACCCTTTATTATCATGTATTTTCTAGTTTTCTTATTACAGTAAATAATGAAATCTTAGCAAGTGAGCATGATGTAACAAAAACAGAGCTAATTCAAATGCACTCTCCACTTATTAGTCCACAGAAAGCATGTTTTTGTGCAGGCGAACGCATCATCTCCTGCTGGTGTGATCAGTCCCTCTCCTCTCCTTTCTTCATTAATATCCCTCAGCAGCAATAAGAGGCTCTGCTGGTAGCTTCCAAGGATGGCAGTGTATTCAGTCCCCTGCCAACAAATTGCTGTTTATTGAACTGACATGCTGCTTCCCTAAGTGTTTGGTGTTGGTCCCCTGAGGGCTTTGCCACCAGCCTGATTACACAGGGAGGATGGGTTGTTGTGGATGGTGGTAGTGTGGATGACCCCTCAGTCATCAGTGCTTGAGGATCAGGCCAAATGGGCTTTTGAAGGTTGACAGCGATATTTCTTTAGTCATAAAAAGCCTCCATTCTGTTTTCTGTTTTCAGGACAGCAGCATGCAGGAGAGACACAATAATTTACACATTTTAAATGTGCATGTTCAAATCGGTAAATACAATGGGTGAATAATCTTTGCAAAATTAAAGGTTTTTTAATGTAGCTGTATGATATCTGCAAGCACAGAGAGGGAGGGACCGGGGAAACCAGTACAGAGGAAGAACAGGGGGAAAAGATCTGTGGAGTAAATGACGGTTTGATAAGGAGACAAGCAGAAGAGAGATGAGAGCACAGAGGTGTGGCAGGAAAATGTTGGCTGAGACAAGAAGACAGAGAGATGCAGGGAGAGATCAATACAGCCGGGTAATGATCGGTCCACTGCGAGACTCAGGTGGAACAGCACTAAGTGACATCAGAGATTAAAGTGTGTGGGTGTGTGTGTGTGTTGCTTTGCTTTCTTATTACTTAGCATGGTTTTCAGGAAGCGGAGAGGAAGAGGTTTGGGGTTTCCCGCTGCCAGCAAGCTTCATCAAAATGTTTGATGCATGTGTGATGGTACAGTTATGCAGCAGCTTGTTGAGGCAGTTTAACTTTGAGTTTCAAACTGAATCCCCTGAAATAATCTGTAAAGTCTGTAGCTTTTATAGCTGTTTGCAATCAGTTTTCACAGTTGCAAAAAATGCAGAATGAACCGAAACAAACTAGAATTGTAGCTAACTGACTACGTACTGTTTGTAAAGTCCTCCCATTCTGTTAATGATAGGGAATAAAGCTGATATCTTTCACTAACAGTTACTGATTAATCTGCTAATTGCTTTCTCAATTACTGGTTTTGTTGCTAAAAAAAAAAGAAGAAGGAAAAAAAAAAAAAAAAATATATATATATATATATATATATATAATCTCCCGGAATCAACAGTGACGTCTTCAAAATTCAGTCCAGAACCAAAAAATGTTCAGTTTTCTGTCACACAAGACAAAGAAAAGCAGCAAATCTCCACATCTGAGAAAGTGAAATCAGAGAATGAAACAATAGAAATAATTGTTTCAGCTTTAACAGGCAAGCTGTTTCAGAACTATATAAGTGAGAGACTGATGATGTCATTACTGTTGTCTCAGGCATATAACACACAAGAGTGAAATAATCAGTAGGATAATAGTAGCTAACTACAGGATGCTATGGACTACACCAGAATATAAACAATCTCAGAATTAATTTTCTACCCTTGTATGCGAATCCTTTCCCCCAGGCTTCAGATTTTTTACTCGTCCCGATGGTAGAAAACTCTCTGAATTCAGAGACGCACAAAATAAAGTCTTCTGCCGTCTCCTCTCCAGTGAAATTATTGCTGTCATAACTTCCAGAATCCCCCTGGACGCACATTGTGGAGGTCAGCGTATTGGGGTCAAAGTTCAGTTTAGTTCAGCTTTGGCTGCATAGCCTGGTGAAGATCAGCACTCTCTCCATTGGAAATAATAGCCTTTCTTTGCACACATTTCTTTGTCGTAAACTCTTTCTGAAGGTATTTGAATCCAAAATGTTAGTGTCAGTGTCAAGATATGTTTAGTTTGTTTCCCCCAGTAGTTTAGATTTACCTAAAGTAATGAATCTAATGAGAGTGAGGGTAAAACATTTTCAGCTCTAGGATCAGTTATCTCAATGGCGACAAAGCAGAACTGAACACTGGAACGGGTTAAAGGTGAGAAGACCGGCGACCTTTTACGTTCCTTTTCCTGCCTTCTGTTGTTGGGGAACTGACCTTACCTTGTACTCTTTGAACACAGACATGACGTATTCACCTCTCTTCTTTCTCTTTTGAAACGTGTGTTTTTGCTTCGTCCTAATCCGCTGACAGCCCGTGTCAACACTGTGGGAATTGAACCGGTGTAATGACAGGTCAGGCATTAACATGGACAGCTCAGGGACGTGCAGAGCGGCTGAGAGGGATTAGGCCCCCAGTCACAGTTAAACAAGGCCTTATGAAGCATTAGTCAACACCCCCACCCAGCCACCCCCTCACCTCGTAGCACTGGTCTATGTTCTTATGCTTCAGTATTCTTACACCTCAACCTGTCGTGCTATAGGGGAACTTCTGCGGTTGCCAGGGGCTACGTGGAAAGATTGGGGAGAAGCTTAACTTATATGAAAAAAACAGAACTTATGATTTGATTTTATATATCCATATTTTGGCTTAGCTATAACACAGGATCTGTTCTCCTAATCATTTTTGGCAAGTGCTGCCGATAGCAGAGATCAGAAAATGTTTGTACGTGTCGTTCTAAGGGGCCGTTACAAACAACCTTTTTTGTCACTTAATTTGGAGGACTTTTTGGTATCAAGTGATCCCTACATATTGCGATGAGAACTAGTTAGCAAGCAAGCAAAAAAGTCTAAACAGCGAGCTAAAAGTAATAGAAATGGTTTAAAATAGTTAGCCAGAAAGAGTAATGAATTAATTGACTATAAGTAGGAGTGTGAATGTATTTTATCTATACATTTAATGACAAAAGGAATTGTAGGCTAACAAGATCCACATTTATATAATTAAAAGTGTTAAGTAACATCCAGTTTATTATCCTTTCATTAGAACATATTTAGAATAAGACAGGTGGTGTCGGTGAAGGGTTACTTGAGATTATCTGCTCTAGTCTCTCTTTTGTTTCTCATGCATCACTTAACACATAGTTATAAATATTATTCATTTGGTGTAATAATGTGTTAAGTATTGACTGACAAATATTTAAAGTGACCCGCCCCCCGTATATTGTTCAGTGGCTTCTGAATAATCATCATCTGACTTCCCCATGCCTTTCTACTTGCATGCCTATTCCATACTTCCAGACATCATATATAGTTATGAAAATATGATTCATTTAGTGTAATTACATGTTAAGGACCCAGTGATTCACATATATCAATTTGAAACAGAACCGTTGTATGTGAAGCCAACACAATCATCTGAAACTGGGCTGGAAAGTATCACTTAAACATTTATTCTCTGACAGAGCTCTTCATTTCAAAGTGCTCTCTGTGTCTTTGAGCTCGGAGAGAGAGCCTTGGCCCCTGTCTTCAGCTGGTAACCAAGTAAAACACATGGACATCCTTAAAGGAAGCATTTGGCAAATTGTTTTTTGCAAAAAAATGCTTAAATGTGGAAAAGCCTTGGCTTTGCCATCTTCTGGAAACAATTCTGTGGTTTGGTGGTGGAGAATGAGGGTTTAGACAGCCATGGTGTGCAAGTGAGTGAGTGTGAGCATGTGTGTGAGCTCGGACTAATCCGCACTGCTTCAGCTCCACCTGAAGTCCACCCACACCCCCGCTCTTCTCAGCGTCTCTCCACCTTTTCTCGACGCAATAAAAATCCAGCAGATATAAATGTCATTTCCCGATGTCGAGCACCTAAAATAGGTTCTTTCTATTGATCGCTCTCACTCTGCCTTTATCACGCCGTTGCAGCACAGATGAATGAACTTCTGAATATTCAATCTTGTTGACAAGGAGCTGTTCCTCCCTTCCACCATTGACATTTACATCAACAGCTGAGTGTTGCCAGAGTGGATTTATTGGCTCGTTTAGGTCACTCAAACCGTGTATTGTAAAGCCACAGGACGAGTCCTTGCCCCTGATCTCTCTCTCTGTCTCTAAATCTCTTTCCTTATCGACTGATTTCTTTGTCTCATAGTCTCACAGAAGCATGTTGTTTAATTCAGCTGAGTGCTGGATGCGCTACCTAGACAGGAATGTGCAGGTTTTATTTCCTGTTAGACTCTTCTTCCAATCACAGGGGATTCTCCGGTTGAATTCCTCTCTGCTCACATTCTTGGAAGCTGCACGTTGCGGAGAGAGTGTTTTTCAGACTGACAAAGGGTTTTGAGGCAAGAGAGGCTTTCGGGGAAGAGCCTGGAAAAATAGGAAATGTATAGATCCTGCTGGGAGAAAGAAGGCTTTGTGCAGAAGACAGGGTTCAATGCTTTGCGAGTATTTGAAGCTGGATCGGTGTAGGAAGGAAAAGCTAGTCATTTATATCCATGAACATGAGCAACACTATCTGGCATGCCTGTCAGAAGTAATAAATATAACGCGACACTTGCTGCTATTTACATGTAAAGGGATTTTTGTCAGAATTAATACAATATGTAGATTAAGCTGTAAAAACTATAAAGATATAATCAAACATGACTTGATGAATTGGTGCGGGATAGCTATGGATTTTTACTCGATGAAAAAAACGGTCTGATCCGACTCAGTCATCAATATTTTGACAGCTTGTCATTGGTTGACCTTTCCCCTCCCAGCATGCCGTGTCTCATCCAATCACAAATAATAGAACCAGATGACTGCACAGTCCGAGGATCATTGGGGAAACACTCCAATCACAGTTACAGAGTGCAGAGAGAGAAAGTTTACGTCGTTCGTCACTGAGACTGATTTATAAGTCCAGTCTGTCCATTCTGAGAATGTGCATTTTAAGTAAAAGACTCAAGACATACGGTTTCTTTTCTTCAGCCACAGACTCATCAAAGTCCACCTATACTTGTTAAATGGACAGACATCAGGATGACCGGATGAACCTCTCTCTGCGCTTTGTGTTATTGGCATTTTGTTTTAGTTTAGCGGTACTTGTACCATTTTATGTCACTCTATACTTCCTATGTTTTTCTCCAATCAATATATTTGACTCCCATACTGTACTAGTCACTTGCAGTACAGATGATCAGATAATAAAACATGATGAAAATGATGAGTATTTAAAGGGTAGGTTCAAATTTTTTCAAGTCTGTCTTAAAACAATACTCACATGCTCATGTGTACATTGAAATAGTTCTTGGCCACTGTAATAACTTCTCCTGTCTATACGGGACATTAAGGCATCCCTTTCTATTGGAATTCCCTTAATATACGAATGATCTCTTGTGACCCTATCCTTTAAAGTAGTTAAAATTGGCTTCATCTTGACAAGCAGCAACATTAAAATGTTTTAATGCATTACTAATAACCATCCAGTATATGTCTCATAATGTAACACTCTGGAAGTGGCAATTCTTGCATAACGAGCACTTTCAGTTATCTTAAGATATTAAAAATATCTTAATATAAGATTGTAAAATACAATAAATTAACTTTGCTTGTCACATCATCCATGAAGATGTGTGATAGTGAATAGGAAATTGTAGCCTAATTCAAATGACGATGAGGTTCAACTAACAATTATTTTCATTTAGACCAATTAAATGTTTGTCTAAATGTCTGAAATAGTGGAACATGTCGAGGTTATTTCAGTCAATGATATAAAACACAGAAAACAATTGAGAAGCTGAAGAGAAGTTTGACATTTCAAACAATTAATCAGTTACCAAAATAGTTGTTGCTAAAATGTAATGGGAATCAACTCATCAACTAATCAATTAATTGTTTCAGCTCTACAATAGCATATATTCAAGACAATCATTCCAGGGACCTCAGGGATTTGAATCGCCTTTTCATTTTCTTGCCTCTGGCTCTATTTCTCTTCCTGTTTTACATTGAAAAACAAAATTACCAACTCACCTTCTCCATTTACGTCAATTACATTTGTATTTCTTTGTCAGAGATACATACAGAAGTAATTACATTCATTTGCAGTTTCGGCTGTTTGGTTTTGATGGACAGAACTGATCAAACCCACACCCAGTTAACCATCACTGGTCTGTCTGGAGAGGCAGGTAATTATTGACTCTTTGTGTGTGTGTGTGTGTGTGTGTGTGTGTGTGCGTGTGTGTGGGCGTGGACCTCTCGCTGGTGTCTATCCCTGTTTAATGTCTGACTGCTTGAGTGTGTGGTGGCGGGGTCATGAGAACCTGTAGCCACCCTGAGAATCCAGCGTACCGAGAAACACGCCTTTCTCTGTCTGCTATTAAACCTTTGTAGAAAACTCCCATCGGCTTGACTCAACCGACTTTGAAGAATCTGTTAATTGTCGCTGATGTCTGCGTCGATTTTGAGAGGAAGTGAGATTAATTACGCCTGAAGCTCTGGCACCGAGAGCTACAGCTGAATTTGAGGACAAGCAAAACATCAAACACAACTCTCTGATGGGAGGAAATCGGGAAAGCAATGCCAGCTCCCGCTTCATGTCCATCCAAACTCTCCTGTGTCCCGTATGTTTGATGTGTGCGTAAGTGTAGCCAAGGCTCGCTGAGTCCACTCTGATAGATGGCACTAATAGCAGACAGCAGAATGGACTGTTTCCAGTTGTAAAAGCCGTGTCTCTGCCAGCAGTGATTTCCGTTTTTCAGTTTAAGACACTGCTAACAATGAGCTGAGAAACCACAAGGAGTGGCAGGCTGAAACTGCTCGGAAGTGGCTTTTTAGGATCGGAAAGTATCGGGTATTCTTATTGGTCAGGAGCTCGGGAGTTGCCAGACGAGCAAAAGTAATTTTTGAGTCGATTACAGTGTTTCTGAGGTGTGTGTGTGTGTGTGTGTGTGTGTGTGTGTGTACACATTTAGAAAGTAAGTAAGATTCTTATTACTTCATATTTTTTAATATGTGTCAATATGAATATGTGCTCTAAGGCTGCAGCTGATTTTTGTGATATTTTCTCAAATAATTGATTAACTGGTTGATCCATAAAATAAATCAATATTCAAATATCTTGTTTTGTCCAACCAGCAGTGCAAAAACCAGATATATTTCATTTAATATAATAGAACATTAAGCCAATATTCACATTTGAGAAACTGGAACCAGTTAGTTGTTGGCATTTTCGCTTAAATTGACTTAGCCGAGAAACAATTAGTCGATTATCAAAATATTTCCCAATCAATTTAGCAAAGTGAGTAACTGAATAATTGTTACAGTTTTAATGTGCTGATTCTGTGGTAATTTGAAGGAAGGAGACATTTTAAATTTAAATTGCCAGTTAACTAAACACCACATACATTCCCAACTCATTGCCACACACACCATTACTAACAGCCCAATTATGTAACTGTGGAGAGGACATCATGACATCACAGGGGTCAGGATCTAGCCGAGCTCCCCGCCTGTCCCTTCCTCCATCCTGAGTTCAGGAGATCGGATGAAGGCAGGGTGGTGCCCCCGAGGCCCCTCGCAGCTTCGGAGATAAAGCCACACAAGTAGGCCACTGTGGGCCCGGCAGGAACATGACTGCAGATTTTCCCATTTGATAAGTCAGGAGGGGTGGGAGCAATCAGTGGCACACACACACATACTCATATGGACGCATACAGTACACTCATACATAAACGTTCAAACACAACAGGATTTGCCTTATTTCCATGTTCTGTCATTACAGGTTGTTACGCTGTCAGAGAGATAAAATCACTGCATCCCTTCTTCCTGTTCCCCCTTCTCTCGTCTTTTTTCTTTGTAATTGTTTATCAGTATTAAGCAGTTTGGTGTTGGGCAAGTTTGATTCTAGGTGCTCATTATCATTGCTGTCATATTTTTGCTCTTTACTTGCCAAAGATCACTTAATCAGTGTGTGATCACGTCTTCCTTCCTGCTTGTTTTTCTTTTTTTGTTACTGAAGTTTTTATTTTATTAAATTATTTTCCTGTTAATTAAAAATCAGCTTTCAAAAGATTAAAGCAATAGTTTGACAATTTGGTGAAATTAAGGTTGACTTAGACAAGAGTTAGCCGAGAAGATCAATACGCCTGTCATGTCTCTACTGTAAATATACAGCAGCCAGCTGGCTTAAAAAGTTAGCAAAGATTTTCACCCTTTTGTACAGATTGAACAAACGAGACATGACGTGCCACCTTTGGACAGAGTCAGGCTAGCTGTTTCCCCCTGTTTCCAGTCTTTATGCTAAGCTAAGCTTTCAGCTGCTGGCTTGAGCCAGAGACACGAGACTGCTATCAATCTTCTCGTCTAACTCTCGCCAAGTCAGCAAATGAGCGTATTTCCGAAAATGTCAACGTAGTCCTTTGAGACAAATCATTCATCAGTCAGCATTTCAGAGAGGATTCATACAGTTTTAAGCTAATACTAAAGGTTCAAATATTGTAGAATTAGTGGCTTTACTGAAATTCACACACACACACAAACATAGATCTTCCTCTGTCATTAGGGCTGCCCTGGTTCCTCAGAGGAAACTCTGACTGACCACTTCTCACTCACTAACCGCTCTCAGGCCCTGTCATGTCTCTATTAACTGTTAACGCCTCTATTTTTCCCTTCAGCTAGACACATTTTTCAGCTCTTTCCTACCGACCTACACCAGTGATGCAAAGCTCCTCGGTAAAAATACTCCTCACCGCTCTGGTGCGTCAGCCAGACAGTAACCTTCAGAGTGTAATAGTCCGCCATACACACACACACACACACACACACACACACACACACACACACATATACACACGCACACACATTGAAGTTACTGATACAGCAATATGAAGTGCGAACAATGTGGGTTTATGTATAACAGATATTGCGTAAGGGGCTGATGCATGACATCTTGCCAATATTTAATTTAGAATGGGGTATCTGAAAAGTCTAAAATTGGATTGGGTTCCCTCAAAAAAGATCATGCACAATACTTAATACAAGAATATAGGCCTTATTGTCCCTGCTGGTTTTCAGATATTTCTTGACAGTAGTGCAAAAGGAAATAAATTGCATTCTATATCTTAAAAAGTCTTCAATTTAATTGTGTGAACACTCCAGACACTGTGTACTTGGGTACACGGGGTACTTTTCATTCCTAGAACTATAGACCGTTTTCTCTCCCGAGTTTTCTTCTTTGTAGGAAAAAGCCTCTGAAATTGCATATAGACAAAACCTCTGCAATGAAACCCAGATCTAATTACTTTCATTCATTTATCACTTTAGGACTTAAAATCTGACAACCACAAATGATACCTGAAAGAAATCAAATAAAATGTCCAAAACAAGAAGTTTTCTTTATTTTTACATTGCAATGAGTATGTTCAACAAAAGGCTACCTACTGGCCAGAAACAGCCTCCAACTAATGTAATGGCCAAACTCCAACAGACACAAAGAGAAGTACTGCTTTACCTTCCCTTTTATTGAGTTGCTTACAGTCCCCGCTGACTTCTAATCAGCCCGCAGAAGCTGCTCGGGCCTGTATTTGCTGTCAGTAATGACAAACCTCTTCCTCCGCGCAGCAGCTTTTACAGATCTTTGAACACACACAGGCAGACTGTATCTGTCTTCATGTGTCCCTCTGTTGTGGTCGAGGATGTCGACGTGTTTTAAAATTCCTTCACACGTGTCAAATGTATTCATAACAGTCTCACTTTGGAGGATACAGAAGAGGCCAAGTGGAGGCTTTGAAGTGGCACATGGGAGACGGAAAAAAACAGAGGAGGTGAGTGAAGGAGAAACGGAGCGATAGAGGAAGGAAAAGACGGGGTGTGATCTGCTCATTATGACATGTTGCATTACATGTTCCCCCATGATCCCCGGTGGTCTCGCCCTCAGAATCACAACCATCTGCCTCTGACCTTCAGGGTGGAAGAGTCCATTTCCGTGCTGCGCAGGCTGGTGGGGATTAAGAGGGTCCGGGGGTCTGGCCTCGGGCCCAGCAGAGCCGGTATGGATCACAGCTTTTAGAGCTCCGAACCCCGGGACCAGAGGGAAACTTCCTAACCCAGAAACACTTCCCTCATCTCTGCCATTTGCACACACACCCACCCACACACACACACACACACACACACACACACACACACAACTGAGGACTTCATTGCTCCCAGATGTGGATCCATCCTGTGGAAGGCATGTTCGGATGATTAGTGTGTATGCATGTGTGCATTGTGTTTATGTGTGTGAGTGTATGTCACAGAAAGAAAAAGAGAGGTGGGTGGTGTGCAAACAGAAATGGAAATGGCAATGTGAGTGTGTGCTTCGCACTGTGCTTACCGTGCCTGCAGGTGTCCTTTTTTACTTTAAAATACACACACAGTCACATTTGATGAGCACTTTAGTGGGTGAACCCCTTCAATCAGGGCAGAAGTCTTCCCCATAAAGTCATAGAGCTGTAACCTTTGAAACAGTGAAGCTGATGGACAAAAGGTTGTTTCAGGCTGCAAAACAGATAGACAGGTTGTAATGCTCTTTTAGATTATTTTACTTGGCATAGACTACAGATAACACCTAAAAAGGCAGATACTGCACTCTGCCTTTGGAGTCGTCAAGGAAAGTGAAGGGAAAATCCAGTAACTACCATTTCTTTCTCCATTTGCACTAGTTTGTTTAAGAGAATAAACTACTTTTTATTATTTATGCATCGTTCATAGTGATTGAGTGCATCTCAGTCTACCATTTATAATATAACATTTTTGAGATAATTGAATCTATAACTGAACACGTGATTACAAGTTATCTTTAAGGGGACCTCCAGCAATTTAGTATTGCACTTTCACATAGTTGGGACGCTTGCAAGAGACAGATTTTCAAAGGTATCTATGCAGCTGAAGACGAGATATCTTGACTTTTATTCCCTAGGAGAAAAACACTTAACCCTACATTTCCCATAATGCAACTCAGTTGCATTTTTCATATGGCTTCATCTGCCTGGCAAATACCCACTTCTTTTTTTTATGTAGTAAAAATGTCAAAAGAAGTCTACTACCTCCACATGCAGTAGCCCCCTGCTCGCCACCTGTTGCTTTTGTTAAGAGCCTGACGTGGGTCATTGTAAGAGGCTCACTCCTGTGTCCTCATATCCTTGTCATAAACAGTAGCCTATTAGCCTGCAGTCCTCTAAACAGTCCTTTCCTAATAAAGCCCGGGCCACCCACACGGAGCACAGCTAAATGCGAGCGCGTGAGAGCGTCTGGACACATTTGTATGCGCAGATAAACGCACATCTGCAAACTTTCAAAGCAGACCGCATTCTTGCTCCAGATGCTAACGGTAAAGGTGTGATGAAAACAAACATCGGGTCGCTAGGTTTCTCTAAACTCTCTCTCTCTCTTTCTCTCTCTTTGGACACCACACAGAGGCTGGTGGTCAGTGGCGTCGCTAACAGCAACTGGTTTTCAGATAAAAAGAACAAAAGCTGTGTCTTTATCTTCATGTGAGAAAGAGAGATTAGATGCTTCTGAGCAGTGATTCCAGGTTAATGAGCCCTCTTTAAGTAGCTGCTGTTTTTCTTCCATCCATCTGTGCTCTTCCCTACCATTCCCTCTTTCCATTTATTCTTGCCCACTCCTTTGCTCCACTCTTCTTCCCCTATCCCCTAACACCCTCCTCCACTGTGTGGCCTCCTCCTGGGCTTTTTGTTCTGTGATTACAGGCTAGTGGTTCAAAATGTAAACACGAAGTCAATAGAAGCCCCACTCAGCTTCAAATGGAACACCGTGGCTTCCATTAGACTGATGTGGGCTATAGACACACTCACAATACACCAAACAGCGCAAACACACTGGCAGTTGTTATTGCTATCAGATCTGAATGTGGGCTTTGGATGTAGAAAAATACAATACAAAATAATATCTCACATGTTATCCTCCATCTTGCAAATCTGGGCTCATATTGTTGTTTTGTAGTGTGTCTTTCTTTTTTTTGTATTCCTTTGGATAAAAATGTTTCGATGATTCTAGTCTAGGTTTTCCCAGAGTCACAGCAACTATGTATGAGATGAAAAAATTGTTCCACAATCTAAAATATCAGCAGTAACCATCAAGTTTTAATTCTAGTCTCTTTAGAGCAGAGGGAATTTTTCTGAAGCCACTGTTTTGCACTAACGTTCAAGAGTCATAATAGGAGAAATTCATTGTAAAAGATGCAGACTCCACTGACAGTGATATTGAGGGACCCATGTGTATTGCAGCCAAAAATATGTTGATTAAAGAATGCAACTCTCCTTTTTTCTGTTCCGAGACAGCTTAATTGCTCTGGCATGCTCAGTTGGGGGTTGTTGAGAGTCTGTAAAGTGTAGGAAACAAAGGTAACCAGGGCAGGTTGAGGAGATGTAGATGAACCAAAGCAGCGTGAAATTACCACAAAATAACCTCACAGATTGATGACACGTGAGAGTAACAGTAGCCGATGGTGGAATTTCCTCCCAAAGCCAAAGTTGTTAAACTGTCCTTGGATCCAAATGAAAAGTTTAGCTTCTTTTTTTCGTGGAATAGATATCCATAAAAACTATATTGCCCCTCACGTCATGTGGTGACCAGAAATAAGTATTTGGTGTTACATGCCAGGGGACATGCCATGACTTGGAGCTGACTGTGTGTGTTGGATCAGAGGGAGAGAGAGGAACGGAGTCACCACACGCCAGAGCTCGGAGCCCCATAAAGCCCTTCACTTACAGACCAACCACGAAGACTCTGACCCAACCATCCCCACATGCCTGCTGAGGAGGGAGGTGGAAGCATGGAAATTAGCTGAGGGATCTTTCCCAGTTGCAACACTGGCATTCCTCACTGCTTAGATTTCTATAACACAAACTAAGCCTGAACTTTGAATCTCCTCTTTAAACTCAACAGAAGGGGCTGTATTTTTTTTTTTTAAGACAGGAAAATTGGCAGGATATTTTCTTTTACAACGGAGGTCATTAGATTCAATTTTAGCGTTACAGTAACATTTGAATGAAATTAAGGACAGGAGACAAATAGGTTTTCCTTTCCCTCCCATTTCCCTCGTTTTATATACAATCTGCTCTGGCACGTTATGAGGACTCGCAGTCAAACGGAGGCTTTGGTCAGGGTTTGTTGAACCTTTTGAGGTACTGCTATGTCTTCTCAGCATCTGAGTCATCTAAGTAGGGGTGAAGATCAAGAGGAGGAGGGCAGCCCAGTCTTCTAAGAGCCAAAGTGTGCCTAGAATACCTCAACCACTGATGATAATAGCAATCAAAAGGCCAAAGGCAATAACCAGGATTGAATGCAAACATTTGGCTACCATAAGATAAAATACTCATCTAACTTGTTTGCTACAGGATACTTTTTTTTTTCAGTAGACTTTATTTATAAGACTACTGCAGTCATAATATTCAATAACTTAAAAGATAATTCTAGTGTATTACGACTTATTTTCCTAAATTAGGACATAATTTATATCGGTAATGATAACATTGCACTCATCAAGTTAATTCATGAGATCTGGAAACATAGCAATACTGCTGAAACAAAATCTGATGGGGGAAAGACACAAGTGGTCAAACAATCAGACAGGTTGTAAATAAGCCAAATGTTTCGCCAGAATATCTAAACCACTTTACTCGGAGGTAAAACTGTTTCTTCCAAAGTCCGGCTAACCCAGAGATTTGTTTAAAAGCTGTTTGATTTCCTGACTATTTATGTTGCTTCTCTTTAGCAATGTTCCAGAGATAATACAATTTAAAATGGCTGACGTCCATTTTGCTGTTTTGCTTTGGGAGTTCTGGTGTTGTCCACGACGGACTGGGCTGGAAAGCTGTGTGCAGTCATTGGGGCTAACATGAAGCTAGCTGTTGATGGTATAGATAAATATATATCCAAAGGATGCTGGCTGCTTGTTAAACCACAACGTCTCATTTTTCTCCACTTGTTAAATGCAGAATATGTGATTGGTGTGGAGGATTTGGAGTTGTTTAATTATAGCAGCACTGACACTAACTTTTCCAACCCTGCTGTACGACTACAAATGCCAGAGATGCGGCTGTTATTTCAGTCCTTTGGGACGGTCTCCCAGCTTCAAGGAACAAGAGCAAAGGGAGAGCCCAGGCTGTTATGAGCCTGTTTAGGGAGGAGGCAGAGGAAATTACATTTTAGGTTAATATAGCCTCGCAGTTTTCCTACAGTAGCCACTCACCGACTCCCTCCCAATATGTGCTGACATGGTCGCTCCATCAATGCCAGCAGCTAATGTCATGTTTATCTTCATCTAATCACAGATTTAGCCCAATAATTACAAAGCAGTCTTCATGGCAAATGAAGCATCATTAAAGCAAGGAAAATCAAGACAATGTATTCATTTTTTTAAATATATAGATGTTATACTTACTACTTTATAGCATAGCGTTTCTTGGCATTTTCTCAAGTGTACGCTCATGGAATATTGAGTGTACAGGTTACATTAATGGCTGTCTCTCTCTGTCTCTTTTTTTCTTCCTTCTGCAGGAACCTGATGCCTCGTACTCTGGAGGGTCAGATCACCATGGAGAAGACCCCCAGTTACTTTATCACCAAAGAAGCCCCTCGCCGTGTCTTCTCCATGAGCCGCGACACCAAGCTCATCGTGGTGGTGCGAGACCCTGTGACCCGTGCTGTTTCTGATTACACTCAGACTCTTTCCAAATCTCCCGGGCTTCCGTCCTTCCAGAATCTGGCCTTCCGCAATGCCACCACAGGCCTCATCGACACATCCTGGAGTGCCGTGCGCATCGGCATCTACGCCAAGCACCTGGAGAACTGGCTGCGCTTCTTCCCGCTCTCGCGCCTCCTCTTCGTCAGCGGCGAACGCCTTGTGACGGACCCGGCAGGCGAGATGGGCCGGGTCCAGGATTTCCTGGGACTCAAACGCGTGGTGACAGACAAGCACTTCTACTTCAACCAGACCAAAGGTTTCCCATGCCTAAAGAAGCCCGAGGGCAGCAGCAGGCCGCGGTGCCTGGGGAAGTCAAAGGGCAGGCCCCATCCTCAGATTCCCTCTGAGGTCCTGCTTAGGCTCAGAGACTTCTACAGACCCTTCAATCTCAAGTTTTACCAAATGACTGGCCACAATTTTGGCTGGAACTGAACAGCTACTCACCAAAGCTCTTACAGACTGTTAGTAACATTCTTGTTCAGCCAACTACCAAAACCAGACAGGAAGATCTTGAAGACATTGTGTCTTACCAAAGCTTTTACCGTGCGAAATATGCCTTTCCTTCATTTCCTAAACTATGAAAACTGACTATGAAAACTCCTGCCTTCAACCAGACTTCCAACAAATGATCTGGCAGGTTTATACAGTTACAGGAAGTTCTTATTTCTTCAGTTCTTTCAATGCAACCTCCTAAAAAATTTAAGATGTAGCTAACGCAAAAGGGTACCTGGAACTGGTGCAAAAAGGTACCAATATGTGCTGTAAATTTGCTGTTATTTAAATTGCCAATACAGTGCTTGTATAAAATGTTCTTTACAGTCAACACCTGTATCTGTGATTGTTTTCTACTTCATTTAATCAACGCTCACCTCCAAAAAACGGTACTTACATGCAACTGAATATTTCTAAAAACCTAATTTATAAGATGACAAACTATAACTAAGATGTTTTCTCTGAGACTTTTGTATTTTATGGAAATTCTGACTAAAACTTTTATTCAAAAACATGTGTTTCGGGCTTATATTTGCACTGCATTTCTGAGAACCACTCAGTTCATCCTCTTTGTATTTATTCCAAACAAATCAATGTTGCTGCCAGGAATATAATATACATCTGTTTAGCAGATGATTTTTTTTTCCTGGAAGACACCGAATGATTAGAAAAGCAAATACAATTAATCAGCATTGTGTGATTTTAAGGGATGACTTAGTTGGAAAGCTGACATTTAGTTATGGTTTATGAAAATGCTGTGGATTGTTACTTTAATCTTTGACCTTTACTTATTTATAAAATCAAGTGTTAAACAAACAGCGTGACTAAATCACTTTTTACAAAGGGCTCAGCCTAGGCTTTAAATGAATAAAAAGATTTTTGCCAAGAGTAGTCTTGCCAAGATTATGATGAGACAGTGTTATCGATCTTCTCATCGTACTATAAGCAAGAAAGCAGAGTGTATGTATTAAAACGTGGAGCTATTACTTTAACCGTACGTGAGTGGGCAGTCAGTCTTTGGTAAACACTTCCCAGCTGAACTGTGCAGAGAAGGAATGAAGTTGGTGATGGGAGTGGGCAATTGGGTGAGTGTGGCATCCAGGGCTAAATTTGAAGTTAATGCAGGACAGTGGCTTTTCTGATGTGTAAGCAATCAATTCACTGGGGTGATTGGAGACCTTTTGGGGATGGCAATCTTCGACCTCTACGCTCCCCCTTGACCTGTGAGCCTGGTCGCCATAAACTGCTGACCACTACCGCCGCTCTGGTTAATGGAGTCGCCCTGCTTGAGCTATGAGCGTGGATGCATGCTCTCACACACAAATAAACACACACACACACAGGCATACAACAACTCCCCCCTGATCCATTAATATTACATTCTCAACCTCTGGGACCTCAGGGAGATGGTCTGGATCAATAACTGCCTGTTTAGTTTATTGGCGGCGGGGATATGTGCTTATACATACCATGTCCTATTGTCACTTTGATTTAACTCAGGGGTCAAGCAGGGGTTGCTATCATACATTTGTAAAATATTATTTAGCACCTGATATATCTTCCATACATCTGTAATCGATGGAGGACTTAAACACACATACAGAAGGGTGCACACATGGATACTGGACCAGGGAATGACTTTAATCTTTCCAGTGCGACACAGTCACTGCAGTGGTTTCTGTTCCATCCATCTACTTTCTTATTTATGCAGTTATTAATGTTCATATTTCATTTAATTACAAATTAAGGCTTCAGTGGAAACGCATGTCATCGGGTCTCAACCGGACCGAACCAGGTCGACGGAAAAACCCACTTTGACTCAATCCCCTGGTTGCTATCTCTCACTAGGTAAATCCACGAAGACGTCATAAAATAGGGAAATCCAGCAGAAAAGGTCAAGCTGAAATCACAATGGCAAATGTACAAGGTTTTTATGTGAAAACGTAGCATAGCAGGTGAACTTAAAGCTGCATTTATCTGTTTTTATATTAACAATGGATCAAATGACAATGAAAAACCCACTGAAAATTATTCCCCAACCCTGCAGTTCCTGCCAGCTCTATGGAGCTTTATAGCAACTTTCAGCTTATTGTTTTGGCTTTCGGGCTCACAACTTTACTGTTTCGATTCACTGATTTACTGCTCTCACTGTTTTTGTCTGCAGTCAACAGTTAGTTTTAGACAAAACACATGGAAAAAAGCTTTGATCGACCCACTGTACGCTACCAAACAACAGACTGACGAAGTTAGCAAATCACGTTAGCTGGTGAACGTAAAGGAACATCTGGCAGCTAAAGAGCCAGATATTTATTTTAGTGGAGACCAAAAGCAGAGCTAAAGGGAGAGTGAATAATTGACTTACATTTGCCAAGTGTCCAGAAACATGATTCCAAATAAATGCTGATGTTGCTCTCTTTCTTCTGGATGTGTAAATAAAGAACTGTTTGCTAACAGCTTTACCATATCAACTTAAAATGTGCCCAAATAATCAGAAAGGTATTGCAGAGCAAAATAACTGAAAACAGGACCAGAAAACATGACTTCAGGTCAAGAAAAGTTTTTTTATTTCAAAACTCAGCAGCCACTTTCACAGTCAACTACATTTACAGAATAGACTTAAGATGATGATCAGTTACTTTGGGAATGTTTTACTAAAACATGCTAGCATTTGACAGGTGAGTGGTGTTCATTTTCTACCCCGCATACTCATCAGTTATAGAATATCGTCAACTGACACAACCCCATTCATGGGAAAGGAGTGTGCAAAGGGAACCAGCCAGCTATGTTTTCGAGTTTCCCGCTGGTGAAAAGTTTCCTTTATGTCTGTCTTTGCACCAAAGAGCCCCAGAACTCCAGATAGCAGCAAATCTCTCATTCATCAGCTGACTGAAGTTATTCAGGCCTGAAGGTATTGATATGCAAACAAGATGGTTCAGCTACAGGTCTGCAGAACAGGCCTTTATCCAAAAAGCCCTGGCTCCATTCCTGATACATTTCTCTGTCGCTCACACAATGACCCTCCTGTCAGTGGTCCATGTGAGCGTCTGGCTCCACTGAGGGTGCATAGGATCCAAAGAAATGGATTAGAGCAAACCCGGATATTGGGATGGATGGGCGAATGTCACCCCTTCGGATCTTTACACCCCTAATGAAAGTGACTGGTGACCCTTATTGAGGAGGTCAAGTGTCCTCACTCGGGTGAGAGAGGAATGGCTGCTTGAGGACTGCTTGCCAGTGTGCCAGCCTCCTTACAGAGTCAGGCATGGAACAGCTGGAGGCCCGGGGGAGTTTTTAGAAACTACACTTGCCAGGCAGGTACAGTTAACACAGGTTACTGCAATGCCCATACTGCATGTCCCCACTGATAAAAAGTGGTATGTTTCTGAAGCACCTTTTTTTTTTACATTTCCCGAAGCTTATTTAAGGATCACACACTATAAAGCTCAATTTTTCGGATCCACAAAAGTGTGAGATCACAGATTAATACACACTGGAGACCTTTCTTTAAATTTAATGAGTCAAAGAGTCTATAGCTAGCATCTCTGAAAGGCTCTATTTTCTATTTACCCACATCTTAACACGCTCACTTGATGATGTTTAGCAGGTATAATGTTCACCATGTTCACCATCCTGGTTTAGCCTGTTATCATGCCAACATGAGATATATATTATAATTATTTCAAGGTAACCCATCCAATAGTTTTTTAGATAGATTACATGCAAAGTCAGGAAGGATATCTGCACTAAATTTCAGCGCAATTAATTTAATTAAGATGAAACTAGGAATTAATTAACGAATTAAGGTGACAATGAATATGAAACATAATCTATGTAAACAGCAAACTGGATATATAATCATAATGAAGCACTACTGTAAATTAAATAGAGTGACAGCTGTGCTCTGTGTACGGACTTAATGCTCCTCAATACGTCGGTAACATCCTGCCGCCGTTGCACTCAAAAAACCCACGGAATAAGCACTAAAATGCTGAAAACAAACCTGTTGTGTTCTCACAGCAGGGCAGACACACACAGCCCATCTACTGTCCACATTCCTCTTTAATGACCCAAACAACATCTCCTCTCACTCCCGAACTGACTTAAGCAACTGGTCACTGCTGCGCTCCACGACTTGCTCTTCTCTGTGGAGGTCAGGATCAGCCCTCTGGCCTGCCCAGAGGTCAGAGTTCATTTGACCCTCATATGCAGAGGGTTATTCTCAGACCGATGAGGGGAAAGTGATTACAATCTGTTACCGTCCCTGTGTAATGGACTCATTTACTGTGAATGATAGAATGAAATTGGTCATTAGTGAGGAAATTGTTCGGGGAGAAACCTTTTTGTATGACACTATTATGTATGATCCCTCAGGTTTTGTCAGATTGTGGCGAGTGTGATTGTGGGATTTCAATCAGACACAAAATAATATATCAATCTGAAATGTAGATTACTCAGATGTAACGTGACCTGAAAAGAAACACAGGTTTAATGAAACAACTGCCTACCAGAGTGACTTCTTGGTGGGTGGGGTGTGTCCTTGTGGTCATCTGATAGAGGAGTCATCTGTTGCCCCCTTGACCTCAGAGTATGGAAGTGTGGGGAGGAGGGAGAGTCTGCTGTCAGCCAGACATACCTGAGTCTGATACCTTAACTCTCAGCACGAAGATCCTTTATTAACATGTATCAAATTTTGTCTGACGCTTTTCAGAATTTTGGCAAAATCTTCAGTGCTAAGCATTAACTCTCCATTTCTTCTATTTAGTTGTTGTTGCCAGAAACCAAAGGATCTTTTGCAGGATATACCACCGAACACTAAATGTTCGGGACTGGCCACAGGCTGAAATAATTATCAGATAATTATAAGGTTAAGACTCTGTCAGAAGTTGAGGGACTCTTGGCTAACCGGCATCAAAACATGCACCTCTGTTGTAGAAACCATGATCATTTTAGCACAAGAGGGCAATCATAAAATGGAGGATAAAGCAGAGCTGCTGCTAATCAACTGCAACACACGGCTCACAAACATGAGGGACTGTAAACAAAGCTTTAAGTTTGAGTAATTTTTACTCACTTTTACTCACAAAATGTTCCCCCTTGTTTAAAACTGTGCGGTGTGGCCCACCTATTGAAGGTTTTTAAACACGGACATGGCAGGAACCTCACCGGCAGACTAGGCCAGTTGCTGAGTGCGAGAGGACTGCTGAATCTCACTCGTACCCTGCTAACAAGAACTCGGTCATTAAAGCCTGGAACGTCAAAAAGGTGTCCGTCAGACTCTCAGTTCTGCTGTTGTCTGTTTATCATAGTTGCCTGAATGGATGCCAAATCATACAGCCTATGTTTGGTTTATGAGGCCTTCTCTACTCCGACAAGCAAGCTTCAAATTAGGAGAAAACACTTGGTTTTGGCTGCAAGAGCAGCATTCCTCCAGTGAAGTGGAGAGGATTTGCACCCCAGTTTCCTCTCTAATTAGCAGATCAAGGGAAGAACAAAGACATATACCATGCATTAATTACACATCACTGGGAGTAAATCCAAGATCCTGTGTTACATGCTCACATATGCTATTTTCCATTTGAACGGCCTCCTGATGACAGTTTGCTTAATGAATGGGCCCTCTCATTGATTCCACCATATGTTCGACAGAGCCAGTTCAATGAGGTTTTGTGTTGCCTCGAATCCAAGATGTTTGGTGGTTCAGTCATTTAAGATGGAGGAAGAAGGAGGCAGAGAAAGTGGAGGAACAGCTAAACAGCCAGATAAACGGATAAAAAGAGCTGAATTTACTGTGTTTTGTTAATGATGTTAGGGAACAGGTTGTCTCTTATTATAACAAAGAAGCTGAGTTAGGGGAAAAAAAGGTAGAAAGTACAGCCGACAACTTGTCCTCAGGGAGTGTCATTAACACCTAATGAAGCTGACCCCACAGTGAGTATCTATGGATGACCTTTGACCCTTAAAGTGCATGTCAAACTCCTAAAAAAGGGCAAAATCTTAGAGAGAGGCTAGTTATCCTACTGGGATTAAGCAGTTATTTTTGATAATGAACTGTGGTTATTAATTTATTTATTGATCATTGCTGACGATTTAAAAATAATAATAATTTAAACATCTCAACAATAAAGCAATATTCTCAGTGGTAGCCCTTGGACCAAACCCAGAATTTAAGTGGAGCATATGACCAGATAATAAGGTTATTTTCTATGATATGTCAAATAAAATTAAAATTAAAAAATTCATTTTATTTTATTAATGTTCAGCTTGACCATATGACCTTAAAACACAACAGCTATACTTTAGATATTCTAAAGCTTTCACAAAACGATTTTTCATTTCTAATCAAGAAAGAGTCATTTTACTTCATCTATTATTTTGTATAATTAAATCATTTTAATTGAGCCTTTTGCAGAACCATGAATGATCCCCCCTCCCCCACCTGACCTGCTCACTTTTCTTCTTCCCTGTAGTTTAGTCAGTGTTCATTAGCCTGCTGTGTGGGTGTGTAACTCTGTGCGAGGGACCTGCCATTACACAGCTGTTTCTGGATCCTGTGCTTTGTATCCTGCCCTCCGACGGGCTGCTCATCACTTCACAGACAGCTTGGGAGACTTTGTTTTAGTCAGGACGCACGCTGCAAAAAAAAAAGGCACTCAAGTTGTTGTCTGTGATATCTCTGTCGTTGTATGTTATTTTGTTGATAGCTTCCTTGGCTCCAAGTGCTCATTGCAGTTGTGTTTCTGGACTGTAACTGAAAGTGTGTGAGCTGTGATGTCTGTGATGTATTCTTCATCGCATCGTCTGTTGCTGAAGATTTTTTCTTTCTATATGCAGTCATGGTATTATTGTTATTATTCATTCCAGTCAAACAGGTATTATAAAAGCCATCACTTCCTATGTAGGTTGAATTCATGGGGCATGGACTTATATAACAAGTGTCACAGGCAGATGTAAGTGCATGTGTTGGCTGTAGCAAAGATGGACTCTACAGACCTCTATTTCCCTTTCCCAACCCTATACTTCCCTTCCACCTCCCTCCTGTCCTTTGTTTTTTCCCTCTGCACCAAAAGGTAAATTAGATGCCCTTCCACATAACAGATGTCTGGGGAGTCAGGTCTCCCCTCGCACACTGGAGTCTCTCTCTGAAGGCTCTCTTAGGTCAGATGGAGTTTCCTCTCACTCCCGCTGAGGAGAAGGAGAATGTCCTCAGGGGACCTGATCGTCTTTCAGCAGCTCGGGGCACGATGCAGAGAGGGAAAGTAAAAACTCTTGCTCATGTGTAGAAAAAATTCCTGCTCATTATTATTATTTCTACTGTTGTTGCTGTTATTGTTGTTTAGACAATTTTTTTTGCATGTTATGAGTTTGAGGTAATCCAACATTTAAGTCCTATGAATTAGCTTGCTGATACTGGTCATTAAAATATATATATTAATATTAGCAATATATTAAAGGGTAAATTATTAAAAGGTTCATACCTGGCAACAGTGAAATGGGGAAAACTGTATTTCTTTTCATTTTCATTTTCAATCCATCTTTTAATTTATTCATAAATGTATTGATTGATTTAATTGTTGTTTAGCTTTTCTTTGGGGGGGGGGGGGGGGGGGGGTACCAAAAATTAATTTTATTGAACGTGTGTTAAAGGTACCCATTAGCTGAAAAAAAAAAAATTTTTTAATTTTTTTATTTT